>CAKNWU010201027.1:0-10198 GCA_932072015.1 Andricus quercustozae | reverse complement strand
GCCCAGTTACTTTACGAGATGAAAAGTCGTTGATCAACTGCCTAGCCAAGTTTATTCTGAATTGAAGATGGGTCAACTTTTCATATTTTTTGTGAATTTTACAGAGTATGTACGCATTCGTTATCGCTAGATCAATCAGAAAGTACAATATTCTGTGCCACCACTTGACAGATCTCCTACCTATGGAGTATCTTTCCTTCAATTGAACGAAGCGATCAACACCTCCCATATGATTGTTATAAGCAGCGATCGCGATTGGACAATCTACAGCACTTCTCGTACCATCCTTATTCGTTCTGTTCACAGACGTGACAGTTGCAGGATTGTATGCGGTACTCAAAAGTGTAACAGGCTTCGAGTCCATCCACTTTATTGCCGAAAGACGACCCTTGGTTCGATATTCGTACTCTCCTCTTTTCATCTTTTTTTTCTCTTTCATAATGTCAGGAAGACCTACACGGTTAGCTCTAACAGTGGCGATTGCAAAAATCTCTTTTGCTCTCAGCTCATTCATGAGGTTCACAGAAGTGAAAAAATTATCGAAGGCAACCAAGACTCTAGTATCCCTCAAATGTTCTGTCAGATGAATGACCACTCTCTCTCCTAATGTTTCACCTGAAGAATCATTAGAATCTGATTTGCCGGTATATAATTGGAATTTGATTACGTATCCCGTTTTCGAGTCTGCCAGACACCAAACTTTGTAACCTCTCTTTATTGGCTTCATAGGCATATATTGTTTCAAAGATGAACGTCCTTTGAACAATATCATGGATTCATCGACCGACAAAGTGTTGGAATTCGTGTAACTTTTCTTTATTTTCTCATTGAGATGTTCAATAAGGGGTCTAACTTTGTGGAGTTTGTCATAATTTGGGTGTTCTTTAGGTACCGCTGTATCGTTAGAATTCCAATGAATTTTCGCAGATATCTGTCTGAATCGATCGCGCGTCATGATATTCGATATCGATTCTACTTTCAGATAGGGGTCTGTACTCCAATAATCATTTACTGATGGTACTTTATGAAATCCCATTATGATATTCATGCCGATCCAAGCCTGTAACTCATCAACGCAGATGTCTGTCCAATTAGTATCCTGTGAAGATGTGCCTGCTTCAGATGCTGACGGCAAAGTTGCATTCGCATACAAATTAGTTTCTGCAACAATTGACTCTAAAATATCTTTGGTGAATAAAGATAAAAAATAATTAATTTCCGGACGGTTTTCCCCAAATCTTAATTTGACGCCTGGGTTAGTGTCAAAAGTCTCATTTAGTGAATCAAAGTATGATAGATTTTGTGACCATTCGTCGTTTACTTCCAGAAGATCTTCGTCACTTTCTGACTCTGCAGAGTCAATATGAGAATCGGAATCTGAATCGGATCCATGATCCGAATTCAATTCGTTATCATCATCGGAAGAATTGCCATCACCATCTATATCTGAATTTTCGGGATCATCAGGTAGTGGAATATTTTCATTGAAACGTTTCTTCGAACGAAGGGAATAAAATCGTTTATCTCGATTCATGTTGATACTTAAAATCATACAAACATCATTCAGAACGAACGACTTTATTACAGTTGAATCGAGAATTTTATATTGTATGTAAAGTCATGCATAGAACAATGGATAGTGAACACAAATCTAGTCGTCTAATGATGATCGAGTCTAATGCTCCTAGTAGCATGCCGCTCGTGAATCGTCGGGAATATGCTGTGCGCATGCGAGACAGTGGTGGGGACGTCTCCGTAGTGTGGGACGCTGCAGGTAAAGACGCCAGTAGTGGTGAGCATCAGGAGTGGTGGGGACAGTAGTTCCAAGGAGCGTCAACAGCAGTGAGGGGGAGGGTACATAGTATTAATGAAAAGTACATGCGTCATTGGGTCCCAAACAATATTCCATATATACTAAGAGAAAATTTTCAAATTCATATAAAAAATCGTGACTCCGAAGTTATATAAGCTTAGGGCTGAAAATACAACCCCAATGGTTTTGAAGGCTTGTTCTAGCAAGAGATGTTTTCAAAGCTCACCCCTGAATGATATCTGCATCAATTATTGAGTGAAAAAATCTCCATTGAGTTTCACAGGTGAAAAATCATGAATTATAAGGCTTTTCAGGATAAGGGTCGAAAATGCAACCCCCGAAATGGAAATGAAGACTCCTCTCAAAGAGATGTATTTTCTGGGAATACCCCTGAGTGATTTTCGGCACCAGTAGTCGGATCAAAGAATTTCAAACTCCTTTCCACAGATGAAAATTTGCGACTTCAAGGTTCTATGAGCTAAGGGTTAGGAATACAACCACAAAAAATGAATTTTAAGACTTGTCCTGAGAAAAAAAGTTTTCTAATGATACTCCTGAATGATTTTGGGCACCAATAGTTGAATAAGGAATTTGAAATGACTTTCAGAGATGAGAAACCGTGAGATTCAAGTTTTTCGAATTAAGGGTTGAAAATATAACCTAAAAAATGAATTTAAAGTCTTGTTTAGTGGAGGAGCATCTTCAGAGGATACATAAAAGTAATTTCTGATACGAATAGTGCACCTTAAAAATTTGTAATCCTTTTTTCGGGCATAAGGGGTGGTTTTCCCTCCTAAGGGTAATTTTCAGTGAATGAAAAATTATGACAATTTTTTTTCGTCATTTAGGACCCTGTCGGACTTCATTCCAAGAGGTTTTATTCCCATGGGGTACGTAGAAAAAACTCGGACTAGAAAGGGTTAATTGGTTAGCGATTAATTTTATAAGTTTGACCTTGAAATGATCTTGACCCTGGCCAAATGTACAACGGATTTGAATTCAACGTCCCCGAAAACCTATAAGTACCCTGACTTAATTGGTTAGCGATGAATTTGGTCAGTTTGGCCTTGAACTGACCTTGACCCTCACCTGATGGGACCAAACGGACAACGGATCTGTGTAATTATTACCAGTGCATTTTAAATTAAAACTTTCCCTTTTTTGAATTGGAAACTTCTTGCCGCGCAACAAATTTCTTCTCCGTCGAAAACAAATTTACAATTTGAAAAGTTTTTTGTTCGTTTGTTTTATATAAAATGTAGAACTTTAAGTATTTTATCCTTCGCTTCTTTTGCGCATGAGCTCATAAACAAAAACAAAATTTTTTCAACTTTTGACTTTATTTTGACGTTGATCAATAATGAATTCTACATCAACAGCCTTGAGAAAAACACTAAGCCGTGTGGAAACGTCGGCAAAATGTATCGACACTTTTATTTATTTTCGAAATAAAAGTTAAATCAACACATGAACGGATGACCAAAAAAATCCTTCCATTTATTTCAAAGAAATTACTCTTATCTATATCACGTTCGAAGATAGTCGGATCCTGACAACAACCAAAATGTTGGAGTTCTTTACAAGTTCTCAAGATTTGTTGTTTTTTGATCATGTTATATATGAACAAGCTATTCCACCCTGAGGGAACTTCCAGTGAACTTTATCACTCGTTGTCCAACCGCAGACTGACGCTTCCATGCACTTCCCCGGTCAAATCGCGGTAAAGTTTCAGCTGTGACGATGGATTCAATACGCTGATCCAGCAAAAGTCTCGTACACCCTGGGGACACGGGTCGATCAAAAGGACGACACTCTTCTGCATTTTCGCCGCATGTGACTCGGCATTTCGTTGGCATGCAGGGATGCTTTTCAGGCTATGAACCAGTGAAAGCTTGGCGCCTCTGAGAGCACCGATGATCAGGACAACTAGTTTAACAGAATATTCTGGATATAACCTTCGTAACTCCCTTATAAGGTCTTTAAACCTCTTTTTCTTTTCATTCGCCTTGGCTGTGATGTTCTTGTCAGCTGGTGTCAAAAGTTCGATAACGAATATGGTTCATTTCTCGAAGTCAAGGACAACTATGTTAGGCCTCGAGAGCGCGACAAAAACAGTTTTCGAGAATATGTAGTTCTAGTACATTGGTCACTTCTCATTTTCGACAATTGACTTATATGTAGTTCTAGTACATTGGTCACTTCGCATTTTCGACAATTGACTTTATTTCTGTAGGAGCGTTTGGTGGAAAGGTGTCAGAGCTAATGCCGTAAGATTGACAGAGATGGTAATATAGCACTCTTATGCCGGCCATACACGTTACGTTTTGCCGGAGAGGAATAACTGTGCAGGCGACTTGTGCAGGCATACTGGAGCGTCTGTGACAATCGAACTATGCAGTTTTCCGGACCTGTACAGGCGGCCGGAGCATGATCGAAAATCATTATTTTTTAGCTTGACCGTACGCTGTACCTGTGCGTGTGTGGGGACTACTCCGGCCGCCTGCGCAGGCCAAGCGTCACTTGCAGTCACTTGTTTCCTAATTTATGTCTAGGGTCGTTGTCGCGTCAGACTCATTAACGTTCGATTGAAATGGCGCCAACACATTCCGCTGTGAAGAAAGTGCTCGGAGAATTCATAGAAAAATACCGATACCATCCCTGTTTGTGGAAAGTGAAGTGTCAAGAAGATCATGATCGTGAGAAGAAAGAAGCAGCTTATAGAGTGCTAATTGACAAATTAGAAGAAATAGACGATAATACAAATAAAGCAGCAGTTGTTCGCAAAATTAAAAATCTCAGGAGCAGCATCAGAAAGGAGAAGAAAATTATAGATTTTTATCACAGCAGATTATGGTATTACGAATTATTCCATTTTATCAACGTTCAACGACGCCGAGAGAGTTTTCCTCAAACTTAGATAGCGACGATGAAAACAGTTGTGGGGTAAGTAAAATTCTTGTACTTTTAGTAATTTTATTTTTAGTAGGTTCTCATCACTTCTTATAACTAGATGAACAAAAATATTGTTATTTCTTTGAGACATTGATGTGAATTGTATCCCGAAAATTGTACAAATTGCTCCAGGTGTACGATAACTTGAAAACTTATCGACTAATTTAGGTTAAATTTTGAGGGAATATTCCTTAAGTTATTTCGGAAACCTACATTGGATGACATTATTGAAAATACTTATTCAAAAATTAATTTGATAAGTTTTTTATTTATTGAGAACGCTGCTTTTTATCACTTTAATTTTTCGACTTAGCACGAGAATGTTCCCTGATGTAAACATAGGCTATAGAAGAACACTTCTTTTTTTTTAATTTATGTGATGATCTTGCCATGGTACTCTGCCCTCCTGATAAAAATAATTCATAAACTCTTCTCGGACAATCTTTGCTGTGTTTAAGGTGTTTCCTGGGTTTCTTCTCCCTAAAATTTCCATGGTACTATTTTGTGTGTTATATCCTTCAGAAATTACAATCCCATTTTCAGAATTTTCACGATAGAAACATTTTGGAGGCGCGTAAGACTTTTTTGAGTGTTCTATTAAAAATGTATGTAAAGCACAGGAAGCTTTAACTACTTTCTCGATTCTTTCTGATTCTAAATTAATATGAGTATAAAATATCCGAAATCGTGACGCCATTAGGTATTTTCACTTCAACCACCAGCTGACTTCACTGCGTCGAGTGCTGAGGGGAAAACAATCGACCAAATGAACGGAACAAAACTTTATTTATTTTATATATTTGTAATAAATAATAATTAGTGTCATTCTATTAGTTTATTTAATAGTAATTAAAACATAAAAACGAATTTCCAAATACACTGATTACAGAAAAAATTAGTTTTCACGTAGATATTAGCAAATAAGTGTAAAAATGGATCGAATCCCATGCATTTGATCCATTGTTTTCCCCTCAGCACTCAACGAAGTGAAGTTAGATGGTGGTTGCAGTGAAAATACATAATTATCCCGAAAGCGTTTTCTACAGTGCGCCTGGCGCGGAATAATTTGTAATTCAGGGGTTTTTTTCACGTGAGGTTAAATCTGCTTGTCGAAACAGTTTCATCATGCCAGGGCGTAAAGGAAACGCGTCGTCTGCAATGAATACATATGGCAAGTTTCGATTACTTCCTGTTAACGTTTCACTGCTTGGAATTTGCAATTCACTATTTTCTAATATTTCAAAGAACGCAGTATTTTGTAGTACACCTCCGTCTGATATTCTCCCATTCATGCCTACATCGATATACATAAATTTGATATTTTGCGTTTACAATTGCCATAAGAACCAGACTATCATGACCTTTATGGTTATAATAATACGATCTCATATTAGCCGTTAGAACAATCAAAATGTGCTTTCCATCAATTGCAACGAGACACTGAGGAAAGTTCCATCGTTCGTCGTATAACTGGGTTATTTCTTTCCAGTTTTCTTCACATGTAGGAAACTGAAATATAAAAATAATATCTTTATCTCAAATCTCCTAGCATCTAAAAACAAAACTAGCTTGTTATTCTGTATTAAAATTATTTGTTTTTTAGGGAGACGAGACAAAAAAGACTATGCAACTGCTGATGGAATGGAAACAAGCCCGGCGAAACAAAGGGATTTGAACTGCCAGAATGTTCAGCTGCGACATTTTTCAATATATAATATAATATATTTTATATTTTAATAAGTTTCAAAATATAGAAACAAGAACTATTCTCACGATTTATTTGATTTTGACTTCGTCGGTTCAAAATATCCTCTCATCCGGTTGAATAATAAATTAATAGGGAGCGTGAACGGACCGGTTGGATTTTAATAAGCATAAACCATACAATAACAATAACGTTGTTTTTATTGCTTACCTTCAAATATTTTCTTCTTAGAACTTCGTACAAAGCCTCGCAAGTTTCAGGAATACGTTTCCAACTGCTTGAGGTGAAATAATAGCAGAAAATTGTAGGTCCTCATAACTTCTGCCGGTTGCAAGAAATCTTAAAGTAGCTGCTAATCTTTCGTACGGAGAAATTCTGCTTCTCATAATTGTATCTTCTTTTAATATCATAGGAGTAAACATTACAAGTAACTTCAAGCACGTTTTCTCGTCCATTCAGAGTTAGTTTTTTAAATCTTCAGGTTCGAATATTCTATCGTTTAATAAGTTGACATAAGTATAAGTTTTCCTTTTGCATAACCAATCTTTATACCACTTTTTTGCTAATTGTTCATTTTTTTTATCGTTATCTTTAAAGATTAACGCAAGGCCTAACAATGCCAGTGCATCGTCGTTTTCAATCGATGCCATACCAAAACAAACTGAAAGCTGGACGGTTTGGCCTGCACAGTTTTACCTGAAGAGCTTGGCCTGCGCAGGCAAAACTGCACATTTATTCTTCTCTGGTCAATCGTGACGTACGAGGCGTGTTCAAAAAGTATGGTGACTTTTCAAATTTCGCAGTCTACGTATATTTGATCTTCAATTTTTTTAAATATTATATTGGTACACTTGTCACGAACATATGTGCACAGTTTTAAGTGTATAGCATTTCTAGTTTGTTTGTGAGAGGCGTAAAGGTTAGAAGACTTTGTTGTGATCTTCGATTTTCTGCTGTCGAAAAAATTGGATCAGAGAACTTGCATCAAATTTCGTGTAAATATGGAATCCGACACTCCAAAACACTTGAAATGTTGACAGTGGCAGACGGTGAGTCTACTTTGAGCAAAAAAATGTTTATAAGTGGTACAAGCTCCAGCCCCAGCACGTCAATAAATGATGAAAGCGTTGAAGAAGTGAAGAATATGGTGTTGGGGAATTGTCGAATCACTATTAGAGAAGTTGCTGAAGACGTCGGTATCTCGGTTGGCTCGTGCCATGCAATTTTTTTCGGAATTGTGGAAAAACAATTCATGGCTTTTGCATCACGACAATGCACACATAGGCTGCACACTTAGGCTGGTATTTAAGAAAACAGACATTTCAATGCCTTAAAATGCGCACTAATTACATTTTTGTCCGAGATGCCATTGAGTGCTCTTTATTGTATAAAACTCGTTTGGTTTCAATCATTTTTAATGCGCATACACTTCAAGGCATTATAATGATTTGCTTGTAATGAAGATGATTTTATACCATTTAATGCCATTCAATGCTATTCGGCGAACCGCCAAATTGTATGCTAAGCAATACCTTGCAGGAACTAAGTATCGAAAAGAGTCAATGCCATTTAATGATGTTGACAAAATATGGGATTCGCATTTAAAGGCATTGTGAAATGCCCGTTTTTTTAAATCCAGTCTATGCGTCCCAATCACCTGCTTGTTATCAGGGTGTCTCTCTGGCACGCCCATATATGGATAGGTTTCTCCAGCGCCAAAGTGTCGTATAGCGCTTCCATCGATGAGCTTAAGGTCCTCGGAAATGTCAGCAAGTCGTTCTTGTCTCAAATGTATCTTAGTGCATTTTTCTAACCCAAGTTCCGTTAAAATCTCCCGAGTGTACTCGTCGACAATGCTTAGAGGTAGATTCAGTCGCTTTACATTTATAGCATAGATCTTGAGATTATTCATGTAAAATACAAGAGTGACCTTATGCTTTCAATATCCGGTTTGCCGCAGAAGTACCCTTACGAACCGCGAAGTGCGAGAGATATTGGCAATAGTGTGAGGCAAAAGAGGAGAGGGCTTATGCTGTCTGGATTTTCAAAGGCACATCAATCTCTCTATGCATCTCAATATGTGTAAATAAACCGTCAAGCTTTTCAACAGACAGATGATAAGTCAATGGGATGCTGAATCGCAAGCTTCCCGGTAGTTAATCCAGACCATCGACAGGTAGCGTCGATTCGTCTTTACAGACACATCTATCAATGAGCACGTTCACCCGGCATCCTGCTACGGCTTTCTTTGAGCCGCGTTATTCACACATCTCTTGCCACACAGGTCCGATTATCCGAACAATTCTATCATTTACGATAGCTCAAGATCTTATACAGCGAGTTCAGATAATTTATTGGCCTGTAATTCTTAGGGTGCGACAAGTTGCCCTTCTTCGGGAGGAGTACTGTGCGTCCTTCCACCACCCACTCCGGCATAGGCTGTTATGACTTTAGATATGAGGTGAAAATGCGGGCCAGATTGTGGTGGGTTAAAGGAAACTTCTTCCAACAGAAGCTCATGATACCATCTGGTCCCACAACAGAATATTTCATCACGCCTCTTGATATATTTTCACCTCTTCGGTAATGATAGGTGGAAATTCCTCATCAGGTGTTATGAGGGCATTGCACAGCTTCATGAAGCTATTTATGTTCTGTCTTCTATCAGTAGATGCTGGAGTTTGTAGAATTCTCTCCAAAATGCCTCGACCTTCTCTGATTTGGGCGGATGGTACACAGTAACTAGAGAGTTTCGGAAGGGTCGAGAAGGGTCAGAGAAATACTGTTCATTTCCCTGATTCACCTCTCCCTCAGCTCTAAACTTCTCCTAGCGTCAGATAGTACCCGTATTCTATCAATAATTCCCTAGATAACAATGCGTGATGCAGCACGTGGGTCGCACGATGTGCGAGCATGATACGTCTGCGGGAGTACCGACGCAGTGTTCGCACGACCTGGATTTTTTTTATTACTACGTAAAATCAAAACTTTTCCCGAATCGTACACGACAAAAGTAACTTGCTTTTCGAATAATAACGAGGTTAAAAGCACATAAAAACAAAGTATTAGTCATTTTACGTTGTCAAGATTGATTGATACACTGGTAGCTGTGATGAAAACTAATTTTTTATCATTTTTTCTCAAGTTTTTATATATTTTTAATCAATCACATTTAAATAGAGCGAGAGATTCGTGATAAAGTGATGTATTTTTATGCACAAACCTACTAAATTTTGCCAATTTCATGCTTCTGAAACGCCTTCTAATAGTTCTAATGCGTTAAACGAAAATGGCGTTTTTAATTTATTTCAGGTTACATTTGACAGCTCCGATCGGCTTTGAAAGGGATTGGAATATAAAATTTTTCGATGTTTATCAGGGATTCAAAAAAGAAGGACAGAAACGGCTTCCATAGGTATTGAAATTTTTAATACCTTTGAATGCAAGACTTCTTACCGGGAATCTTTTTCCTTTCTCACAAAATTCTTTAAGACCAACAGATATCATATTCAAACTAAAAATGTCGAACTCAAAAAACATACAAGACCAAAAAAAAATCAAATTTTGAAAATCCACTTGAACTTATGGTGAGTTGTGCTTTTGACAAATGCAGTCTTTCTATCATCTAACAAAATTCTGTGATACCAACAGATGTCATATTAAACCCCAAAATGTCAAACTCAAAACACATACAAGACCCAAATATAATCAAATTTTGAAAAACCAAA
>CAKNWU010201004.1:0-10850 GCA_932072015.1 Andricus quercustozae | reverse complement strand
TGCACAATCTAAAAATTTACGTATTTTCGAACGACTGCACATACATGCTAAGGTCCAAATTTTTTCACAGCCAAATCAGCACTTTCTCCATTGTTTAAATGTTATAATTCACTGCATCCTTAAAAATCCACCGGTTCACTCAGAACTGACCGACACTAAACAAGTTAGGTTATTACGCTTGATTCACTCCGCATGCGCAAGTTCTGATCTGAGAGTAATTCCTCTACAAATTAGAGGATTATACTCGATCCTAGAGGAAAATGCAAAAGTCTTCCTTTTGCCATCTCTCCTCTCAAAAAAAGAAGGAAATCCTCTAATTTCTAGAGGAACATTCTCCTTTTAAAAGGAAAATGTGAGAGGATTGAAGAAGAGGAATTATCCTCTCAAATTTAGAATATTTTTTTCTCGGTGTACAATTATACAATCTCTAAAGTACGCTCTAAGTCAAAATAACTTTCGCATTTCGCACGCAAGGTACTATAATAAAATATTGGTTATGTTTCTGAATTCGGCGTTGCCAAGTATTCCCGGAGACTTCCCGACTTAGGGTTTTCAAAAGAAAACCCCTCCAATTCCAGTAAATGAAAACTTAAGATACCATCTATATCTCAATATTATTTTATTAATTTTGAACCAGAACAGCGAGAAAAGTATTTATAAGTAATGACAGAATACTTATATATGGTTGCCTGATTATCGCCACACTTGATTAAAATTTTTTTATTCAAAATAGTAAACCTGACGAGGGCCTTGTCTAAACCCTACTTTAATTGGGGCTAAATAGGGCAATTTCTGCACGGGGTATTGTAATTTCCTAAATATTTTATTTCAAAATTTTTGTTCAAGTTCAAACCGTGATTACTGTCTAAAAACTAGCTAAGAACTGGACAGTCTTCATATATTCAAATTTGGAACGAACTCCTTGATAACGCCAAGACTGGGATTGCGTGAATAGACACAGACTTGAGAAAAACTGTACTGGCTTTAGCATGTTTCAAGACTGCATCGAAATTTTCATCACAACTATAGTTATATTATTTAATTTCAGAGCATTATACAAAATAAAATAAATTTTACTTTATAAAAGTAGGTTTTGTTTATTATTATTATAATTTTAAAAAGTATGACATACCTTAGAAAAACTGGACAGGCCCTGGCAAGTTTTCCCTAAGTAGAACAATGATCTGAAAAAGCGTTACACGCCATGTATGGCCCTAGCCAGTTTACCAGCCCAGGGCCACACCAGAAGTAAGGCAAAACTGGTCTGTGCATTACCAGACCCACATTTAGATTCCTGCATGGTTAACTGTGCGTTGCTACACAATTACAAGTGAATACCTTCGGGTATAATAAAAAAAAGTCCAATATGAAATAAGAAAGCACTAATCTTTAATTAAAATGTATGAGAATTACATCTGGACTTTCTTTTCTCTTTATAATCTTATTGCATACGTATAACTTTCAACAGTGTATCAAATTCTCAATTATCGATTCTCAATACTATATAACAAAAAGCATAATTTCGTTTTTACATCACAAAATGCAGAGAAATCTATAAAAATTCAATCCTGCTTCTAAACCCGTACATACACTGTTAGAAATTTCTATACCGATTTTACTATAAATGTATTGGAAGCAATATGCATATACGTGTTGTAAATTTAATATACCATCATCTTGTAGAATTAATATACATGTATAGTAAAACACAGTGCGTGAAAGTTGAAAGTTCTTTGATGCACCCAAATCTGGTCAAATATTTAAAACTAAAGTAACAACCTAACACTCATCGATTAAATTCTTATTTATAATCAAAGTGCAACGTACGGGTGGAATTTTATTCAAAATTCACTGTAAATGTCAAAATTTTAAGGTGAGTACCGCTGTTTTTAGGTTAGGTGTCTTAATAATTCGCTTAATTGAACTTTTCGACTTAAAACCCAGTATGATTTATGTTTAACTAGAAAAAAATATTATGCTTCATCATTTAGAATTGAAAATTACTGCCATAATTATTTTTTAGTTGTTGCAAGTGAAATTAGCTGACTTTTCTAAAAGTTGATCAATATACATGTATATGAAATTTACTATACAGCCTCTTAATTGATTTTTCATAGACCGAGTTTGTAGATTTAATATACAAATGTATAGTAAATCTATATTAAAATTGCAAACATTTTTAACAGTGTAGATCTAAATCTGGGGCCGGTAAATCACCCACAGTTTTTCTTACCTCTGATGTGGCCCCGGTCTGGTAAACTCGCTTGGGCCATGCATGGCGTGTAACGCTTTTGCAGATCATTATTCTACTTAGGGCAAACTTGCCAAGGCCTGTTAAGTTTTTCTAAGGTTTGACATAGTTTTTAAAATTATAATAATAATAAGCAAAAACTACTTTTATAAAGAAAAATTTATTTTATGCTGTATAATGCTCTGAAAATACATATTAGATTATAATTATTTAGTGTTTGTCTCATTCGTCTCCTTTTTCTGCGTATCAATTAAGTTCCATTTTATTAAATAAATGGAACAACATTATTTGCAATATTCGAGAAAGCAGGATCATCTACTAATATATTTTTTAATACTTAACTTCCACTTCTTGCCTTGCATGATGTTTCTTATCAAATATTCGATCCAGTTCAAGAATATACGTTTTATTTGTTATGCATTATGTCTCAGCGTACAAAATATTGATAAAGAACTATTTAATGAAAATATTAATATCATCGATACACATAACAACAGCACCAACCATCTAAACTACACGGTTAGAAATATGTGACCGTCCGCGAAGAAAGGGACCTAATGCGCGGTAGCTACATTTTACAGGAGGAGCGATTGAAGAGGTGTTCCGATACAGGAACTCCATAAGAGGGCTTCACTTTGCAGATTAATATCAATTCGAATTTTTCTGATATAGGAGTAATATTTTTTATTATGAAGGAGCAAATAAAAAGCTATCGATTGGCGTGAAAAACTAAAAATCGATTTTTTCCGCATTAGGTACTTTTCTTCGCGGACGGTCACATATGTTGAAAATTCAACCACTTTTGTGTTTGAAATCTCGTTCATCCACGGAGTTGAAATAAAATTCAACCAAAAGTAGTTGAAAAATCAATAAGACGTTTGCGCATACATAATGCGCCCTTATACTTCTGTCCAGGCCAGACCCCAACGAGACAAAGTCCCACGAGGAGTTATTTCGTACGTTTGTGTTAATAGAGGACATATAATATTCAGGAAAAGAAGAAAACAAAAGGTACGTTGGAATAATATTATCATAATGGGAAAATTTCATTCAGACTATTGCTACTAACTGCTGTATGATTTTTTAGGTTATGTTTACAAAAACGAGTGTTGAAAAGTTTGATTGGGCGCGCAACTCATTATGGTAATATAATTCCAACATACCTTTTGCTTTTCTTCTTTAAAGCTGCTTATTTTCCTAAATATTATATGCACTTTGTTAATCTCATGGATCACACGACACAAACGTGCAAAATAACTCACTGATTCCTTATCAGAATTCTTTGGGTAAAGTTAGTGAATTTCAAAGCACAGTATATTTTTCAGGAATCTTCATGGGTTTTCTTTAAGATTTTTGAAAAATTATAATTGCCTTGAAATTCACTAATTGTGCCGAAAATTTTTTTTTCTCGTTACTGAAATTTCAATTACATGTGGTTGAAATTTCCACTGCATGGTTGAAATTTCAATTACACGTGTAGCTAATTTTTCATGCACAAGTGGTTGAAATTTCAACAACGGTAATTGTATAAAACTTCAACCACGCATGTGGTTGAAAATTCAACCAGATATTTCTAACAGTGTATAGGTTATAGGTTCACTTGGGGCAAGCCTCCACAAAACTGCACAAATTATTTTTTGTTTTGTTATTTCATGTGTGTGACTCGTTTTATTATTTTTAATTCGGAAATATGACAGAGTTTGTATAATTAATGACAGATAATTCTATTTTAATGTCTCATATTTGTGCCACATCATAATTTAATTTATTTGTTTTAAGATAGGAAAACTGGTGTGGGCCTTCTCAGGGCCACTTTTTAAAAGAAACTCCTGCTTGTGAACACTTACAAGACACTGTAACTCAGCCACACTTTTGAAGTACGCTTACGTATAATGTAAACCTTTCTCCTCCGTGTGATTGAAAAAGGCCAACACAAATATACTCTTTGCTCCAAACGACCTTTTGCGCTGGCGTTCCTATGTGACGAAGTTGTCAAGATTGCATTTTCTCTCCAACGGCATTCATCTGCAACGTCTCAGTTTTTCCCTCTGGAGATAGACGCCGATGATGTAGCAATTTATATAGATCCCAGTCTTCGTGTGTTGCCCCGGCAGGGCAGCTGCCTCGTGAAAAATCGGGACGAATAATGGCGCTATTTGGGGCCCGAACAGTGAAACACCGCTACAAGGTACCGAACTTGAAGTAAGCGATGTAGAATAAATTACGTTATTATACGTCCCATAGAATACGGCATCTGCCATGGGGCGGATAACACATTCGTTCGTTCGTGAGCCGTAAAAGTCGCCAGGAAAAAGAAAGATGCGAGAAGCACCAACTATGGGATGATGCGGTACGGGGGTAGGGTGAAAAAGGGGGGTCGTGTAAATTTTTGTATGAAGCGATTCTGTATGCTCGAAGATAAAATCCACGGACGGTCGCCGAAGAGGATGTTTGTTGATCAGAAGAAACGAATTAGCCCTACGCTACGCTTTTACAAGGAGAACGAATGGCAGGGGAGTTGAAAACGGTGAGCGGGGAAAAAGTCAGGAATGCTGGTAGTAGGGGTTCTATCAGAAGGCGGAGGGTCTTTACCGCCTGTTGTGGGCGTGAGCCCCCCACCCACCCCCACCGATGGGGCGGAGAAAGATGGCGGGCGGGGCGCCCCCACCAAGTGGAAAAAAGTGGTGGTGGACCAACTCACCACGCTGCAAGTTCCATTGGCGTCGAGGCTAGGTTCACCTTTTCTCGCGTTTCGGAACCTGCTTTTGGATTGCATATCCATTTAAATGAAATTTAATTTTTTACTCTTTGATGCAATATTGCTATAGTCAAAATATTGTCTATTCCTTAATTTTCTAAGCTTATTTCCGAATTTTCCTATACATTCTACAATTTAATACATTTTGTCTTCCTTTTCCCTAGTACAATCTACAATATTGCAGGGATCGGTTGGAATTTTAATTTTTTTCAAAAGAATCGGAATGTACTTGATGCAGTGTGAGAGCTCTTTCCGAAGAGCAGAGTGCGGACTTCTCTCCTCGAGACGATTGGCGGAAAAGGGGGGATGCGCTGGTCCCCACTTTCTACGCCAGTGGAAGTGGGGAGAACCTCGCCGTGGAAACGTGCAGCAATGGGCGGGACCAAGGGTCTCAACGTTAATAGAGATACAATCGAGGGTGTCTAGTGCACTGCACTCGGAATCGGCGTAGGAGGAGTGAAGGGAGAGAGGGAGCGGTAAGTAGGGACTTCGGGTCCCTAGTTTAGACATCACCAAGCGACGGATGGACAGCCAGTCAGACCCGTCACGGCAGTCGCTCGAGTACTCGGAAACCTCGGGAAAAATCTCGCCTAACAGTTGCCTCCTCCTCAGCCTCCTTGCTCCTTGACCAGTTTAGAATAACTACAGAGGCAGAGGAACTGAAAACAGTAGTGACGTAACTCATTTTCACGAAAAGAAAAAAAGAGTGAATATTGTGTAAAGTTGCCGAGTGTTGAGAACATTTTCCTAACAAGTGTTCACTATGAGATGAAGTGTGTCAGAACCTGTGAAGACTGCTACCAAGTTTTTCTTTCTGTCAAAGACATTTGTTGAAGTAAAATATTTGGGACTAAAAGAAAATAAAATGAGTGTAGCGTTGGTAACGATGGAGTCAGTCTACGGATTGCGATTAGGAATGCCAAGTCATCATCATCATCTTCCACTTCTTCATCATCACAGAGTGTGTTCGCCACCTTTGGCAGAAAGCCACGTGGTCTCGAGGCAGGCCCACCGCGAGGAACAACAAGAATCTGATGCACCTTTAAGATTCAGTGTGGTGAACATCCTGAGACCAGACTTTGGAAGAGAGGCGATTCAGAACACCAGAAGCTCTACTAAATCAAAGGTTGTTAAACCAGTGGCTCAGAGTCCAATTTCACTCCCACGTGATTTGAGTCTTTCCGCCTCGAGGCTGTCTTCACATTCACCCCCGACGAGTTATAGTCAGAGAGAGAGAGAATTTTCGTCCCACTGTGGATTAACGTCACCTCTTCAAAGGCATTCCGGATTAAGCAGAAGCGGAAGTCTTGAAAGTCTTGCCAGCAGTAGAAGTTCCGTGACTAGCAGTTCCGTAACCGGCGCTTCGTCCTTGTGCTCGACCTCATCCACCATCGGTGGAGAATCTGTGAGTGGTGAAAGTAACACCGGAAGCACAAGCTCCGGAACTGACTCAAAGAACGGGACCAATCAGAGCCTGTGGCCGGCGTGGATTTACTGCACCAGATACTCTGACAGACCCTCTTCTGGTAAGTTGAAATTTGTATTTGTATATATTGGCACATTTTGAATTTATTGATCATTGGTGTGTACTTTAATGAGAGATGTTAGGTAGACTCATTTCCGTTTAATGTTTTTCTTTTTATTAAAGAAATATTACTTGATGTATTTTTGTCAGGCAGGGTTAGAAACTATTAGAGATATGCAATGGGACCAATTAAGAAAATTTAGGACCTAGAATCAGTGAATAACGAATTAAAAAATCATCAAATGGAAAATAACGGATTCGAAAACTATAATATTCTTGAATTCTCCTAATAAAATGAAAAATTGTTGTGATATATATATATATATTTATATATTTATATTTACATTTATATTTATATATGTGTATATATGTATGTATAAATGTATCATATATAAATTATTCAGAAAACTGTGTTTATATTATCGCAAATTTTCGATAAAATATTAGCCTTAGCCTATAGATTTTGAACATTTTGAATTACCTATTTCTTGAATCTTACCACTTGGTATATACCTGCCTTGTGACTGTCTTATGGCAGAGACCATATAACGGCACATTTGCTCTTAAAAATGGGTCCTCTATATATGCAGGTCGTGCGACATAGGTGGCATCTATGTTTAGCCACGTGCCGTGTAATCTAATTCGTAAGGAGAGTCTCCGAGGTTAATGGACATTGAAGTAGCAGCTGCAAACTTTTACAAGGTTTAATTGTTTCGCAGTTAGATCCGTGACTTACCCCTAACAATTTAAATCTTCTCCTTTTGTCTATTCATGACTATAATGTGTCCGTGCCTAGATACAGAAGGGTAGAGTAGGATATGTTGTCTTTTCTACTTCTTGCTATAACTATAGCTGCCATTATTACCAACTTTCAGATACTCCTTTAGAAATGTTCTAATGTGTACATTTCTTTATTTTGTACATTTCTTTATATGTATACATTTTCATCAACTTACGTCACTTGAATTTTCCATTAACTGGATTCACTTCTGTAATTAGACCACAAAGATCTAATAGAATACGCTTTGCATATTATTAAGCTTCCGGTATAGCTGTCAAATACTGATATGGAATTGATAAATATTCAACGTAGTTTACAATTTTATATTCTCTTGAACAGGTTAATGTCGTTATTTCATAAGTGTAGTTTTTTTGTCTCTCGGAGGATTAATTTGAATTTTGTTTCCACAGTAACGTATATATGCTATTTCTATGTACTCGGGGAATCGATTCTTAATTAGACGGGTGAAGAGTTGAATTTGTTGATACAGAAATTAAAATTAATTATGATGCGGTCTACGATTTAATGATTTTCCAACCTATATAATAATTTTTAAAGTTAAGACGAACGGTTTAACGATTTTCAACTGGCAATTATTAAATTTCTTTGTATCTGAAATTAACGAAAACTGCCAACTTATACTGTACATCAACATTAAACAAGTGGAGGCAAAAGCTCCTCCACAAGCCGCATTTTTCTGTAGACTAGGCTTGTACTGAAGATAATCTCTTCGGGGTGGCTTGTGCAGATTGGATCATCTGTGAGATTGAAGTTCAGTTTGAAACGTTAAACCGGTAGTCATATCCTTTGATCTTCTGAGTCGATGTCTGACCCACGCATGTTTACATTTCAGGACCCCGCACCAGACGAGTGAAACGTTCCTCGACCAGTGACAAGAACAGCTCTCCCGAAGAGAAACGGCCTAGAACGGCCTTCAGTGCAGAACAGCTGGCGAAACTGAAGAGAGAATTCACGGAGAACAGGTACTTGACTGAGAAACGAAGACAGCAGCTCTCGAGGGATTTGGGCCTTAACGAGGCCCAAATCAAGATCTGGTTCCAGAACAAGAGGGCGAAGATCAAGAAGGCCACTGGGCAGAAGAACCCTCTTGCACTGCAGTTGATGGCTCAGGGACTCTACAATCACTCCACCGTACCCGTCGACGAGGATGGCGAGGAGATCGACGCCAGTGAAAATCAGCAGTCGTAAATCCCGCGGGATCGAGAAAACCAGTGAAACCTCCTGCTCACCGAGACGATTTCTCCTTGCTGGAGAGATGGACGATAACTCGGCGGACGACGCGATTGCAGAAGATTCGCAGTCTGCACGACGAAGAACATGTACAAAAATGGAAGCTGGATTATGAGGATTGGAATTATAAAGATTCGCTTATAAAGTATCGAAAAAATTGATTCCTGGTCAGCATCAAATTCCCTGATGAAGATCGAGATTCACTTTTTTTTCTTTAAGAAGGCTGCATTCCGGCTTCCAGTGATTGATGTTAGATAGTGACTGCTTCTGAATAGACTGATGTTTACTAATTCGTCTCAATATCTATGCATTTATCAACTGCAGTTCTACTCTAGATTTTGAGAATCAGCTTCACATTGTAATTTCATAGAACAGCGACCTTTACCATTATTTTCAACTTATCGGTGGAATCAAATTTTTCCAAAAATGATTTCTTATGAAGGTAAGGGAAAATGCCCTGTATTAGACTGTATGATGTCGACTTTATTTATTAGCTGCATACATAGGTAGAAGTACACACACACAGACACACACACACACATATATATATATATATATATATATATAGAGAGCCGGAGAGAGAAAGGTAAATGAAGCCTTTAAAATATTTATTTGGTTGTAAATAATTTTGTAAATAGCGAAACTTAGTACTGTGAATATATGTATAATAGACGTGTTAGATACGATAGTTTATCAAGAGAGTATTATATATGTATTAATACACATTGAATATATGTGGATATTTGCAGGATTTATGAAGCGATCTCATTACTTGTGTACATAAACAAATACTGTTATATATGCGTAACATGTAGAATTTATAGTGAATGCATCCCAGTGTCTCATAACGCTTACTTTAACCTGTGCGACCTGTCAGTGTAATCGACGTACACGATTAAAGAGAAGTACAATGAAAATAGATTGTTTTGTCCAAATGAAAAACCTCGCCTTTTCCTTACTCGTATAGTTTTAATTTCTTGTTTCTGTAGGTTACAGAGTGTATTTCTCAATTTTATTTTATTACATTCTGATCTAATCACAACCGTTTTAAAAATTTATTGATTAAATACATGGATTACATAGTTTCGATTATTTTATGAATTTATTTTGAAATTATTAAAATCTGAAATTAAATACATACTTATAATTTCTGAACGAAGTACTCCTTGGCATCTCATAAAAGTTGAAAAATCATGAAAAACAGTAAGTATGAAAAAATTCGTAATTAACACGTGATATGAAATATCAATTTTCTTGCTTATTTTTCTCTTGAGATACTCCATTATTACGACATCGGAGATAAATTATTGCAAGTTATTAAAAGGTTATTACGTTATAAATCAGTTCCGAGTCAAGACACAGGACAACAGAAACAAGCGCCTTCAGGCACAATGTGTTAAGGGCAAGCAAAATAAATGCAGAACCTTCTCTTCCTACGTAGCTTTCTGTGAATTATGCATTCATTATAATATATTCCTTCTAATTCATTTAAATTCAAATAACTATCAACGTTTTCTTAACTTTTATTTTAATGCAAGTCTCAATATATACCTAAATTAGGATAACTGTTTAAGATAGTGTCAATAAGGTTATTTATGTTATATCATTAACCAAAGGAATATTTTAAGGAAAGTTTAAAGAGCCCCACATTTTTCTCGTGATAACAAATTTTTATCTCTTAACATATGTGGTACTCATGTATATATACCCGTGTGGAAATTGCCAAATGATTGCCCAATTACAAGTTTGGCCCCAACTTGGAAAATTATTTCATGGCTACAACGGGGTTAATATCTTAGATCTAGTTAGGGCTAAGTCTGTTTCACAGCTCTTGATTGCAGCACCATCAACTTGGCTGTGCATCTGTTTTCAGTCGGGATCCACCTAGAGCCTCTTGAACACAAGTAGGTTGGTTTGAGGTTGTGTTGGCGATTGTTTTTGTGATTTCTTCTATATTAATTATTAAAGTGTGATTCAAATGATCAAAAATGCCGAAAGTGAAAAGCACTTGTCGCGTTCAAAATTTTAATTAAAACTGGTTTGATAACTCCTTGTTTATTTAATAAACTACACATTATTTTACAGAATTACACTTTCTGAAATATTGCTTACAGAAAAGTAGCTGTCCAGTTAACTGATCCTTTAAAGATCAAAAATGAAAAAAAAAATTAATCTCTAAAATGTAGATTACCTAAAAATCAAATTTCAAATACTTCAATATTTTATTAATTAAATAATTGTAAATAATTGTATTTAAAATTAAGTTTACCAGTTCTGTCAAGAT
>CAKNWU010200995.1:0-13015 GCA_932072015.1 Andricus quercustozae | reverse complement strand
TTTTTTGCGTAACAAGTACTATCCAATAGGAATACAATTGGTCCAATTTTAGGCTTGATCGGAAAACTTTAATTTTCGAGGTGGATACACATCAGAAATTATGCTCCATATATATTAAAAATGGTGTAACTAATTTTGATTATATTTTATTGATTTTAACGTAGATTTCGGAGAGATATGAGGACAAAATCATGACAGGAAGAGCGACAAATTCGAAAGTTGAACAGGAGAAGCCCACGGAAATGATTGTCGACAAAGAAGCAACGGAACGTACTTCGCTTCATGAAAAAAGGGCCACTAGGTAATTCTTTTTTAGAAATTTGATTAGTCACTTTTTATCGACTAACAAGATTCATTTTTAAACATAAAGATGCTTTTGCAGGAGACCTTCTTGTGAGGCAGAGAACATAAAAGTTAATGGAAGATTTAGAGACATAAAAAAAGATAAGTGGGAGAATATTACGGACTCGCCAAGTTTTAATAAAGCATCTTTTGAAGCGGCTCAAGAAACAACAAAAGATTTAAGGAATACATTTTCAGCAGAAAAATGTCGAAATTAGCGTGCCAAGCAAAAAGTCAAAACGTTTAAATCTTTGATGACCGATTTAAGGATGCAGAAATTGTTGACAGAAACAGTATTTGAATCTTTGTACGCTATATTTTAGAATTCGGTTTCACCTGTGATGGAAGCAATTCTAAGGTGAATGCTCACGAAAAGGACAAAACATCCATTCCCAACATGTTTGAAACATTTTTAACACTAGGGGTACCGAGGGCCGTCATTTGATGGTTTCCAATTTTCATTTTTCGATTATGTCCGTAATTTTTGGATTTGATCATTCGCGCTTCATGACTTTTATTTATTTGTCCCTTTGAATGTTTTTCTCGATTTTGAGATTTTTTTGTCAATGCTTTTTCTAAATATCGTATTGTTCACCTACTTGTACCGCGACCCGTCAATTGACGGCATCGTACCAATGAGTAGCCGTAAAGTGTGCCAAAGGTGTCAGCGAAATCAGTAATAGTGACTTACATGTGGTCATAAATTCTATCTTTTTCTTCTCAGCATTTTTGGCAGTCTAGCATTTATTTTCATAATTTGTTATCATATATATATGCCGAAAAGATTCCATAATAGCGCTCGGCTTTTATACTTACTATTTTTAGTGTTTTGACTTAACTATTTTTTGCAGTCTACCGTTTGTTGTGGTGAACATAACAGTTGTAAGACTTAAAATACACTTGGAGCAATATAAGTAACAAAGAACATCACAATGCATCAGTTTATAAAAGCTTTAAATACGAAAAAATAGATAACCGTCAAATGAAGGCTCGTGGTAGTGTTAAATTGGTACCTGCTCAGAAGCTCTATTGACTGCACGAAACAAATTCGAGAAGGCCAAAAAGATAAACAAAAAAATTGTTGTGAATGTCACTGTGGACGACATGCACATTAAAAAACATGTGCAGTGGAATGGGGAAAAGTTTACCGGATACGAAGAATTCGGAATTGATACTCATGTTGTAATGGCCGTCGGAGCCAATCAAAACTTTAAGATCGCTATCGGATACTATTGTATACATCCCTTGTCTGGCGTTCAGAGAGCTGACTTAGTGAAAAAATGTTTAATCGATCTTGAATCTTCAGGAACTGAAACTGTTGGTCTAAACTTCGATGGAAGAGCGTCAAACTTCAGCATGGGTGAAGCCTCTGAGGCAAAACTGCAGAAAATAAGTGATTTGCAGCCGTACGTCTTCCATCCCACTAGAGGGAAAAAAGTATTGTTCTTGACGCGTGTCATATGATAATATTAATCAGAAACGCTATGGGAACTGCTGATCTCATTTACGAAGAAGATTCTGATAAAAAATGAAAGTTAAATTAGTTGCTTAAGTTTTGAGCGCGACCGCCGCAAGTGCTCTCAGGTACTTAAAAAGAATCCTTCTCATTCCTCAATTTCAAGGCTATGAAGGTACAGCTAACTTTTGCCAAATATTGAACGACATATTTGATCTCTTAAATTCTCGAAACAGATTTTGTAAGATTAGATCTAAACGATGTATTAGTAAAGAAAATATCGATGAAGTTCGGCAAAAGGTTTCCTCCTACATCGAATATATCTCTAGACTAAAAATCAATAACAAATCGGTTTTAAGCACAGAAAAGAAAACCGGGTTCCTAGGGTTGATAATCACGATGACGAGCGTTCTTGGTAATTACGATGGATACATTTGAAACGGAGACTCCAGTTTTATGTATCTTTTTACATAAAAGCTGTCACAGGATTACTTGGAACTTATTTTTCGGTAATAAGAACTAGAGGTGGCCGCAATAACAACCCCACTACTATTCAGTTTCAAGCCGCGTTTAAAAAAGTTTTCATTCGCACAGAATTAAAAGGATAAAAATTTGCAAATAGCAACATACAAGACAACACACATTTTCTGCATCTCAGGCAGACGGGGACATGTGAAACAACTGACGAATTCGATTGCATTGGCGAATACTCTGAATCTCAGGCAATGCCTGGTGAAATTTTAGTTGAGAATGATTATTATGTGAAAGACGTCTTTCATAACAGTAATGTGCAATATATCAAAGACGTTATTGGCTATATTGCTGGTTTCATTGTTCGTTAGGTGCAAAATGAGATTATGTGCAAAGTATGTTTAGAGCAATTAACATCAAGAACCCATTTGTCTCAATTACAAGACAAAAGTGCATAGGAGGGTTGAAGTGTGCTTCTTCGGATGTTATTAGGATCTGTGAAACGAAAGAGAAGCAATTCCCATTAACATATATCACAAGGAAAAATAATGTTTTCACTTTTTTCATGACAACAACGTTTCGAAATACCTTTCCTTCTATATTTCCGTCAAATAACGAACATATGTTTGAGCAAGGTTTCCTTGATGATCACAGAGCGCAAGTTATTAAATTGATTATCTTCAAGTACTTGAGATCACTGACATCAATTATTTAAAAAAATTCTGTTCAAAAACAAATAATAAAGACTTAAGGTCATCTTTATTTGAAACCGACTTTAATAATATGTATAATTGATATTTGATTTCCATTATTATTTAGTTCTGGCAGAAAGGAATAATTACCTTAAAAAATAGAATTATCGTTAAAGGTGTTTCCATTTCGGTTAAAATTCGCTTAAGTGTATTTTAGGTGGAGTACGACCAACGAATTTTTGTTTCAACCGAGTCACTACAAAACTTTAAAACTCAGCGTTAAGGGTTAAAATTCTTCAGTCGGGAAATCCCAAGTAGCTATTTTTTTCTGTAATGATAAGTATTGGTGACTTAAAGGATGCTTTTCGTGAATGCAATCAAAAGAAAATTTTCATGATGATATATTTGAGGTATTAATTGGCGAGACCTTGGCCGCTTTTGATTCCACGAGCGAGCTTGACTGTACTGATAATAATCTTTACTTTGTATATGAAACCAGCTATTTTATTAGAGGGACGTATTCTTTACTCTTTAAAATTTTGATAATTCTGTAGGGTTTGTGGGTAATAATAAGCGATAATAATTAGTATATATAGCAGTGATTATCTTGAAAATTTCTTAGCGTTCAAGAAATCTATCACAAAACATGAAGATTCTTATCTGCACTCTGCTTCTTACCATCGTCATTTTTCTAAATTGTAGTGGTGAGTGTACTTAATATAATATAAATATCAATTTAGATATGAAATATACCATATATGAAGTTAAGCTAAAGTTCAAAATACATGATGATGTTTCAATTTTCGATACCAGATATTATTTTATTCCTAACGCTATTTTAAATTTTTTATTTCATTCCAAATACTCAGAATATTTAGTTGCCTAATTTTCACCAATATAAAATTTTTTAGTATTTAATTCCTAGCTTCAAAAATTCTTGATAAAGCTACTTACCGCTCTAGTCGAAATTTTCTCAATATTAAATATTTCTCAAATTTTTAAACTTTTTCTTCTGCAGATTAATTAAGTCAAATTGTTATGTATAAGACATATATATCAGATATTAGAAAATTGAAATATTTTCATTTTAGAATTATGCAATCTTAAAAAGTGTCCGACTTGTGTAAATGAAGCTTCAGTAAAGATAGCGTTGAATGAACATACTATATGTATTACGACGTAGAACATAAACTCTATTAGCAAGAATATTAGGTCATACCAGGCAGGTAGTTTTAATTAAAAGTCTTTTTATTGATCCAGCGTTAGGGACCATCTAAAAAATACATAACACACAGGGTGGGAGGTCTTGAATAGTGTTAAAAAATTGCAAGAAAGTACAGGGAAATTTTAAAAAAGGGTTTCAAAGGGGAGGGGGCAAAATCGTAGGAAAATTACGTTTCGTAATTTATGGACGGCCCTTATCTCTAACGAGGCTTCGATTATTGCTCAATTTTAAGCACTACACAGATCAAATATAATGTTTCTTTTCCCATTAATATATCAGTGATCGGTTTACATATCATTCCACATTTGAATTCGTAAAATTTTAATCATTTTAATTTGACACATTTTTCTTCAAAAATCAATCTGTCTATGTGTCGGTTCCTCGTACTTATTAGACATAGATAGCAAACAACAGCCAGATCAAGTAATTAATACTCTGCAGCTGAGTGTATTATTATTACAGTTATTTTAAATTCCTATTGAATTTCTTTGAGGTAATCAAACTTTCTTTAAATCTGTTGAATTCCTAGCAAATCCCAGAATTCTCTAGACTCTATTTATTATATTTATATTAATTTTCTGAATTATCTGAAATCCAGGAATTCTTTAAAATCGTTGATTTTTATGAATTCCCTGAAATCCTTAAGTTCCCTAATTCCTGGAATATTGCAGAATTTTTGAATTCCTTAAATTCCCTACGTGCTCTGATATGGCTAAGATACTCCATATTCCATGAAATACTTGAATTCCTTGAATATTCTGACTTCCCTACATTCTTTCAATAACTTGAATGCTCTGAAATCCTTGAATTCTCTGGAACACTTCATTTCCCTGAATTTCCTGAACTTCTTGAACATTCTGAATTTTCTTAATTACTTGAATATTCTAAATATCCCTGAATTCTCTAAGTTCCGCAAATCGCTTCCTCTTTGAAATCTCTGTAATCCTTAAATTCCTTGAATATGCTGAATTCCTCAAATATTTAGAATTTCCCTAATTCTTGCTATATTTTGAATCCTTTGAATTCCATTAATTTCTTAAATTCTCTGTATTCTTGGGATTTTCTGATTTTCTTTAATTCTCTGGACTACTTGCATTCTCTAATTCCTTGAATTCTCTGAACTCCCAGAATTGTCTAAATTACTCAAAATATGAGACTTCCTTGAAATATTTAAATACCTTAAATTATATGAATTCCCTGCATTTCTTAAATGGTCTGAAATTCGTTGAATATCTTGAATTCGTCGAAATCTCTGCATTCCTTCAATTCTCTGAATTCCTTGAATTCTCTGAATTTTCGTGAATTCACTGCATTCCTTGAATTCTCTGAATTCCTTCAATTCTCTGAATTCCTTCAATTCTCTGAATTCCTTGAATTATCTGAATTCGCTCAATTCCTTGAATGTGTTGAATACTTTATATTTCTTGAATTCCCTGAATTCCCTGAATTCCTTGAACTATATGAATTTCACAAATTGCTTGGATTTTCTAAATTTCTTAAATTATATGAATTCTCTGAATTCCTTCAATTGATTGAATTCTCGAAATTCCTTGAATTCTCTTAATTCCTCAAATTTTCTTAATTCCTTAAATTCTCTAAATTTCTTGAATTCTCTGAATTCTATAAATTCCCTTAATTCCTTGAATTTCCTAAATTCTCTGAATTGTACGAATTATCTGAGTCCTCTAAATTCCTTGAACTCTAAAAAATCCTGAAAAATCGCTAAATAACTTAATTTATCTGAAATCCCTAAAACAGATGGGTAATCAATTTCATAAAGATTAATATTACCATAGTCAATTAAGCGTTACAATTAGTAGATAATTTAAATTTAAAGAAATGAACAATAATGTCAAAACAGAGAATGATTGGTCATGAGGACATACTGATTATCATACACCAATGATTGTATGACAGGCCACTGAAACGTCGTGAAATACAGTCTTTGCCAGCGCGATGGCCACACCAAGTTATAGATCACTATTGATTTTGAAAGCACAATGATCAGCCAATAAATATCATAATGATTCGCTGGAGCCAAAAACAGTTTTTGACATAATTTTCAATCATTATTCGTAAGATAAAGAGACAAAAAATTAGATATTGTGTCCAATCATTATGTTTTGGCTTTATTCACATTGTGAATAGCTTGGAGTTAAATCTATCGTAAATATTTACGAAATAATAATTTTCAACAAGCGGACACTCCTAACTTCAACAGTTTTTCGTTTAAATTACTTACTCATTCAGCATCACCTGTTTTACGAAATTGTTTGCACTTCATCCTGCAGTATTCATTAGTAGTATGATTTCTGAGTCTCCTTTTATATAAACATATTTAACTGAGGTGGCAAAGCATTATAGGGTATCCACCATTGCTTTAGTTTAGAATTGTTGAGTACTTAATTTTGAACTTGCTATTTAATTTTTTCCTGATAAAAAATCTTCGTTTTTTTTTTACAGAATCAAATGCTACCAATAATGCGGGATCCATTTCACGAAGTAGCAAGCACAAGGAATTTCGAGTTAAAGCTTTTTATCGCAAGCCCGTTATTGTCAAAGACCAGTCAGATGGATTTCTCAAGCATATGGGTCAGAGAATTGAGGTCTGGCTAAACGATTCTAAAACGACAATATTGAAAGCTGACTATCCGGGCCATAGAGTACCTATTGGCCGAGATTATGTAACTAAAGCATTTCTAGTCCGCCTTGCTATGCTAGAGACAGGTCTAAAAATAGTGGAATATGTAAACCAAGATGGAACACTTATGGCAGTCCGAGCACCGAGACCAACTTGTAAGGGGCCAATCATAAATTAACAGATTTTTTTCCCATTTTTACCCATCCTCTTCACCATGCACAGAATTGCAAAAGCAATACAATTTATTGATGGTCATAAAAAAGTCTGAAAAATATATTTTGAAAGTAACTACAAAGCAATAAGTTACTTATTTTAAAAAGTAACTTTGTTACCATCCCAATTAAAAATTTCTTACAGAAAGTTCTTGCCGAAGCTATCCAATCCTTTCCCTTTCTTTTCGAACCTTTTCGAGATCTGTATCATATTCTTTCCGAAAATTTCTCATAAAAATCAATATAACATTTGAGCAAAAATGCTATTGATTCAATCTATAATCGATTCACAAGCAATTTGCACTAGCTTAAATTTTTCAGTTAAAATTAGTCAAAATATCTGAGAGAAACAGAAATCTTCGGATTCAGATCTTTGTATGAATTTGAAATGTGAAATTTCGTTTCCGAAGTTTTCACCACTGACTATTATTGCCAAGAAAAGTAAATAGTTAAGTGAACCCAGTTACTTCTTATCACTGTTATTTGATGCTTAAATAACTTTAAATTTAAAACAAGAACGTTTAATTTTCAGATTCATTTTTGATAATTTAAAATTTAAAATTCTTTATTTCCTTTTCAAGGTCAAGATGTTATGGAACCTAATGATACACAATGGTTTATAGTATATTATGGCAAATACTTCAGAGTGAGGTTAGATCCTGTAACCAAAGCGGTGAAAAGTATTACTCTTACATCTAAAAAAGAATATGAAGTTGTAGAAGGTCGAAGAGCCGAAGAGGTTAATATGGCTGGCTTCAAATTTTTTGTTATCAGAGGGCCCCCTTTTTCAGGCGTTGCAGGAGCTGAGGTTGCCCGAGAATCAGCTTCACCATTACTATCATAATTATTAATTGCAAGTATATTAATCTCTACGCAAAATAAACAACTAATATATAACAATTGTGTATAATTACCATGATGTATATTCCTGAATAAAAACATGACAAAGTAGATATTCCTGAAATCCTTGACTTCCCTGAATTCCTTGAATTCTTTGAAAGCCTTGATTTCTTAAAATTCCGCTAATTCCATGAATTCTCTAATTACAGGAATTTAAATAATGCAGATTGTTTCACGAATTCAGGAAATTGCAATGATTTCAAAATAATGCAAGAAATGAAGAGAATTTAGACTAATTCAAGGAATTTAGATATATTAGAGTATTCAGACTATTTGCAGGAAGTTAAAAGAATTCAAAAGGAAGTCAACAAAATAAAGAGGAATACATCAAATTAAGACGAAGGTAAAGGAATTTAATGTGAAGTCAAAGGAATTCAAGTGTATTCAAAATAATTTTAAACACTATACTGAGAGTAAAACTAGGACTGAACATGCCCAAATAACTTTTTCTGTTTTTTCCTTGTAAATATACTGAAAGTTGGTAAAATTTCGTAATCTAGAAAATACAAAAAATGAACATTAAATTAAAACATCGATTTATCAACAAAGAAAATTTTGGAACCAATAATCGGAAATCCCTGGAGAAAATGCTTAGGCATTCACTCTGTTAAAGTTTGTATAACGATTTAGTATTTTATATATAGACATATGGTCGTGATTTTAAATGATTTGCTAAAACCTTCAGGAATTTCAGATAATTTGAAGCATTACACAGGATTTTGGAACATTTTCGAAAAGATTTATAATATTTTTAAAGGATCTCCAACGTCTACAAGTTATTTCTGCAAATTTAAAAACAATTTAGATGATTTGCAATTGAATTTACAAATAACATTTTACATTTTAAAAAATTAAAAAAGTTTCAGGATTGCTATGTATATTTAAAAATCCATACTTTTAATAAAGATCCTCTAATTCAAAATATTTAGACATTCTTCCCCTTTCTTTATTAAATGATATACAACTTTGAAATCTGATGCTACTACCAATTTTTGTAAAAACTATGTGTAACGGATCTTTCTTGGCCGTTACGCACTTTTTGTATTAGTTTACTTCGAATACATTAGATTTTAATTTATTTGGGATTCTAAAATTTAATTGAGTTTGAAAATGCTATCCTAATGAGATTCAATCAGATTCACAAACAGAAAACAAAGAAGGCATGAGTCCTTTTGAATAATAATTGAGATTTATTATTCAATCAAGATAAATATGTCATAGCAAATGATAACGAGTCCTGATTGAGACGATTGTATGGATAATTGAATTTTGTAAATACGCAAAATAACTCACACATTCAATAAACGACATTTCGTCACCAAGACATAAAAACAAATGAATACGAAAATCTTTTATATTAAAAAATGACGGGTTACTTATCAATTGGTTGGTGAAGCGGTTTTACGATTGCGTTCCCGCCTGGATTAGCGTCAGTGGAGGCGCAAAGTTCTCGCTGATGTTGCTGATTTTCGAATTAGCCCTCCGGTACAAAATTAGATATCGGAAGTTAGAGAATCATATGCACTCCCATAGTCATATGTGTAGTCAGTTTAAATGATTGGAGTCGATCCTCGCCAAGTAACCTCACGAGATACATTTCGAGGCCGGATAAGTTTATAAAAATGAACCCTTTTACAGTTTAAAATGGTATAAAAAAGCACCACGCTGAAACAAGTTATTACAAAAAACGTATTGAACCTCTTTTCATGGAAATTAAAAAAAGCACACAGATGATAGACTTAATATTATAAAATAATACCTGATAGACGCAAAAGTCACAGCTCGATCTAACGTGGTGCTGGTCAAGACTCTTTGGTATTCGAAATTGAAGTAATTGAATAATTAACTAGCTGAGTCGTTTCGCAAGCGAGGAACGCAATAGACCCCGCCTATTATCAATACAGATCATCAGGCGATGATTTATTACCCAATACCTAAATTTCATTTCGACCGCTTTTTTCACAATTTTAGCGGGATATAATTTACGCCAATCATTCGTAGACCTCAGGCACAACCCTCGCATTTTCTGGCGGGAATAAATTTTATTTCTCCCGCAATTTTCATGATTTTAGCGGGAAATATATTTTATACATAATAACGCCTCATTATCAACCAATTGAAACGCGTTATTCCCAAAGTTCCTACTAATTCGATATGGACCGTAATTTCACCCCAGAACAGGTTTTCTGAGCAAGCTTCCTTCTCTCAAAACAATTCAATAATTTCTTATTTGCCAACAAAAGTTTAGCATCATGAGAAATATCTTTCATTCTGGCAATGAAATTATCTTCTGGATTATGTAATGCGCTTTTACACCAAAATGCAACTCATGTGAAAAGAAGCCGGTATTACTATGTGTCGTAATATGTAACAAAGATTCAATATCTGGCAAATTTTTGGCCCAACGAGTATGAGTGTCCGAACAAAAAGTCCTAAACAGTCGGCCCAATTCCCTCATCACTGTTTCAGTCGGGTTGCTTTGGGGTTGTCTAATTGAACTAAATAAGAGTTTTATGCCCTCCTTTTGCAATGCCGCACTCCAAAGAGGTGATAAAAATTGACTACCATTATCCGATAAAATTTTTGTCGGCCTTCCCATTTCCGGAATGTACCTATCAAAGATTTTGCTCAAAGCTGCTTTTATTGTCTCTCTTTGGATTGGATGCAATTTCACATGTTTAGAATATGCATCCAATAAAACAAAAATATATTCCACCCCACCGATTGATCGTGGCAGTGGCCCACAATAGTCCACAGTTACTAATTCATTTGGTTTTTCCGCTTTAATGAATTGTAATTCCCCTTCCATTTTAATATTTAGAGGCTTCACCCTTTGACAAAGATCGCAAGTTACCACAAACTTTTTAATATCCTGATTCATGGCTTTCCAATAAAAGAATCGCCTAATATACATTAATATTTTATATTACTCGGGGTGACCTAATTTTGAGTGTATATGATCTATCACTTTCTTAGTTAATTGCATGGGTAAAAACAATTGCCATTTATTAAAGGGATGATCTTTTCGAAATAATACGTGTTCACGAATCATAAAATTTTCTTCATTATCTCGAGAGTTGATATTATCCTTAATTTCTTTCACTACTTTATCGTTTTCTTGCAAGGCTTTTATGTCCCTACACTCCTTTCGTAAATCTGTATCTACTTTAATCAGATTGCATTGAATAATTTTACTATCAATAGGCAAATCAACTATCAAATCATGAATACTAAGGATATTCTTTTCTTCCTCTTCAAATTTCCCACCCGGATTCCTACTGAAAAAAATCAGCGATTAGGTTTTCCCGTCCTAGAAAATACCTAACATCAAATTCGTATTATTGCAAAATAATGCTCCACCGAACCAAACGTGAATTTTGAAATTTTGCCTGATTTAAGAAATTAATCTCTAAACGGTTCTATATAGTTGGAATAGCGAGATACGAACTGTCGATAATAATTACATTTTCCTAAAAAACTTTGTAATTGTTTTCTATTCTCTGGTTCAGCGAAATTTCTGATAATTTGTAATTTATCTCCATCGGGTTTGATTCCTTCAAGGGATCATTCAAATCCCAAAAACTTAACTGATTCTCCGAAAAATAAAGATTGATCTAATCTCAAAGTGAAATTGTGATCTTGTAGAGTAGTAAAAATCGAACAAATATCATTTAAATGATTTTCGAAATTACCGATAGTGATGATGACCACGTCATCGACATTAGCTGTAAGACAAGAGTCAAATTAATTACCTAATACATAATCTAAAGCCCTAATAAAACCTGAACCAGCCGTCTTGATACCAAATGGTATTCGACAGAATTGGTGCACCTTAGAATTATGCACAAACGAGGTATACTGACAAGAATCCCAGTGTAATTAAATCTACCAATAGCCATTCGCCAGGTCAGTCGTCGATATATATCTTACACCATGAAATTTCTTTTTGCTGAAAATTTATCAAAAGCTTCTCTATTTTTATTTTTACGTTTAGGTTTTGTTACTTCTTTTTCGAATGGAAAACGTCTAGATCTATTATTCATTGGAGTAACATTTAGATGTTACATTAATTCGAAATCTTTCACTTTATTTTAAAAACTGAATTTCTGATTAAAAATTTTTTATAACAAATATGCTGCAAGTAATTATATTTTTTACACATTAATTTTAAATCACGAAATGAAATTTGGATTCTCGAATTTTATCAAATTCGGATCCCTGTTCCGGCGCCAAATATGTATGCCATATCATTTAATTAACAAGATAAACTTTTAGAAAATAAAATGAATAATCATCCAATGTTATATATTTATATCATGGCCTGTGACCGTTATATATACATAATGTTTACTTATTTATAATAATAATCACTTATCAGTGTTAATTACATAAAATATTATTAATTGAAAACATTGTTGAAACTTAAAGAATATGTTAAAAGGAAAAAAAAAATCTGAAAGCTTGGCGAGACCTTGGCCACATTTGACTTCACAAGAAGGGCTGACTGTACTGATAATAATCTTCACTTGACATATGGAACCATCTAATTTATTAGTAGAAGCACGGCATAAAGAGTCTAATAAATTATATTCGTAATGCTAAATGTTTGTTAAATAACGCTTCTGTCACGTAGTCTCCAAGCATTGAACATTTTCATGATTCTCTAGGTTTTCTGATTAATAATAACTGACACTAATAAGTATATATAGCTGTGAATATATTTAATCTTTTTCACTGATTCAATACAAACTCCATCTAAAAAATGAAGATTCGTATCTACGCTCTGCTCCTTATCATCGAGTTTTTTCTCAATTTTGATAGTAAGTGTACTCAATATTATATAAATCTCAATTGTAAATATGAAATAAGACATATATTTCCAAAATAAAAAATTTGAACTTATAAGGCTGCAGTTGAAAATATAGTTAAAAATGTTTAAGTTTTTGATTTCATGCTCTTCAAAATTTCTATACCTGGTATTCATATATTGAATATAATACAAAATTTTAAACTTATTCTGCTTGAGATTATTGAAGTTAAATTGTTATGTGCATCACATATATTAGAAAATTTTAA
>CAKNWU010200979.1:0-10915 GCA_932072015.1 Andricus quercustozae | reverse complement strand
CAAATATTTCATTTACGGCAAGCGAACCTAATCTGGATCAGGGGTCCAACTTCGGATCATTATTGTTTTTCCCGTAAATTAATAGAATTATAAAACCGAATTTTTTTTGATTATTTAGTTAAACTAAGAAGTGAAGATCTGAATCTAAATTATCGCAAGTCACATCACTATTAAAAAAAATATCAATATTTTCGTACTCTCTATATCTGTATCAGTGATGTGTCACTGACTTTCAGTGGAATTTCACTAATTGAAATAGCCGGAAATGAGTCACTGACAATCAGTGAAATGTCTGCAAGACTGCTCCGACCCAGGTTGCTGATCAATCTCTCTAGCCATCACCCCAAGTGAAGAACCTCACAAAGTCATCATATGAAGCTTCCCACTCGGGCCCATCAGTACCCAAGGTCTTTTGTTTTAGGCGGCATCCACTCCACTGACACTCTTCTTCGTGTATTTTTTATAAACTATTTGTCGCCACACTTTTCTGTGTTTATATGGCTTCATATGTCTCTTCGAGTTAGGGTCTCATTCACACATTCTAACCATTCTTTCCATGGTCTGCTTCTGGACACACTGCCATTTACTTTACCTTGAAACACTTGTTTCGTCAGTCCTTCATCTATCATTCTCTCAACATGCTCAAACCATCTTAACGGATTTATTTCTCATATTTCAACTAGTGTCTCCTCTACACCGCATTCTTTGAGGATTATCTCATCACTCACGTTGTCCATCAGTCTTTTGCCGCACACCATCCGCAAGAATATCATGTTAATTGCGTTAATTTTACTCTTCCATTTTTCTTGGTAGGTCCAGGTCTTGCTACTATACAGCACAATCTGTATAAATATAGAATTATGTCTTGCCCTCTTTGCTTTAATTGATGTAGTTTTACTTTTAATAATGGGCTCCACTTCACCGATAACCTTCTTACACTCGTTCATACGCTTAACCAACTCTCCATCTATCTTTCCGTCGTTAGTGAATAGGCCAGCAAGATGTACGTACTTATCAACTTGTTCTATTCTCTCATCATTCATGACAATGTTGCACATCGTTTTTTCACCCTTTTCTTCAAACACCATAATTTTTGTTAAATTGACGGTAATTTTGAGGCCTATGATCTTCATGCTTGTATTCAGTTTGCTCAAAATTCTTGCAACACAGAGAAAAATGGATGTTTAAATGTACATGTTCAAGGGGTAAGATTGTACCGCCTAACATGCAAGTATTCATGCCGAACATCTACTATCTTTTTGAGATGTTAGGCGTAAACATATTTTTATGTTAGACGGAAACACATTCCGATGTTAAAATTGTCCTAGCGCTTGCGCATGGACGCATTGGAATTTAAGGACTATATTTGACGGCTATATATTTTTGATATTACAATTATGGAATATCACAATTTTGGAAAATTTCCAAAGAATCAAAATTAGCAATCCTTAATTAAAATTGGATAACGACTTTTTTCTGTGTACACGACGGAACAAGGTTCTTAAGTTTGAGGTTATATTGACTCGAACACATTTGACAAAATGTTTGTAAATTTAAAATACAATTTGAGTTTAAGTAACCTAAAATAAATAGAATTTTAAATGCTGATTACAGAGCATTCGTTCTCAGCTTACTTACCTCGTTTTTATTGTTTATTTTGAATTACAAATATTAAACATAACCTGAACTTGACTGAATGTATCATCTTATCGACATTTCATGCCCTTTATCTGTTCTTCGTTCATGTAGAAACATTAAAGTTTAATTTCAAATTCCCAAATATGTTATCATATAATTCTTTAAATGATCAGAAATAAGTAAACTCTTTAAATATTTACAGCCGTTATTTGACATAACTATACATGAAATATTTCGGATATTTCAGTTGAAGATTTTGGATGTTACAGAGTAACATCTCACTTTTTAAGATCTGCAGATAATAACTATGAACATCTAGATGGCTGTCCTATAGTTAAACATAAAATATGTTAAACATAAACATCTAGATGTTACGTTTAAACATCCATTTTTCTCCGTGAAGTCTTCAATTGTCTCTGCCATAACAACCTTATCATCTGCGAACGCTAACCCACGTACCCTCACTGTCCCGAGATCCACACCTTGTTCGTCGAAGAGGGACATTCTTAAACACTTGCCCATGAATATAATAAATAGCCACGAGGACATAACGCCAGCATTTATTGTTTTTAATGCTTGTAGGAACCATCCATTGACCTCGCACTTCGTACTTTGCCGTTGGCTTTCCCAAACATTCCTTAAAAGAGTCTCAAAGCGTTTAGTATCCCATCTGTATCATATAGCATTTCAACCTTGCTATTTCTCATGCTGACTAACTCTGTACTTTTACCTCCTTTCATATTGATCAACGCCCATTCATAAAACAGTTCCTTGCTTCCTTCAAATTCGTTTTGCATTTTCTTCTCTTCTTCTGTTTTGATTTTATCTCTATTTTCCTTGGCTAGTAGTTTTACTTTCCTCTTTTTGTGTCTGATCACATTTTTAAGTCTATTTCTCTCCTCATCGCTAAGGCCTGTGATACTCAACCTTCTTTTCGACTAACTTCTTACTGCTAAGAAGTACTTTGCTATGGGTGTTTTTTATTTTCCTCAATATTGCTCATTTCCTGTGGGCACTTTGCTTCATCATTATGTGCATAACATAAATGTTCTTCCCCATAAAGCCAGGGCTTTCACTAATAATAGTATAGAGTAACTTCCTGATCAATTAAAAATAAAAAAATTATGAAATTTATAATCGGCGTCGACGTAATATTCATGCTATGATTTATTCTCTCATGTGAATTCATTATATTAATAGTATGCTTTTGGAACAAAATAAGCAGACCAGTTTGTAGTAGTGATAATTGCACATATTCTAGTGAAAATGAATTAAACTAGAGTGTAAAATAAGTAAGGTAAGTAAGTTGTGCAAAAATATATTTTCATTCATTTAGAATAATTTTGAGAAGCTTTTAATATAAGAAAAGATAAGATGAAATACTTGTTAAACAGATAATTATTTAGTCAATAATTTCATATTTTTTATATTTTTATGAGTTCTTACAGGACATAGAGATGGAGATTATAATTGTTTAAGAATCAAAAACTCATTTTCATGAGACTAAACGAAATTTGTTTCAATTTTCCTTATGATTTTATAACTATAGATAATATAATAATAAATATTAATAATGATTTCAGAAATCCATAAGAAATACGATGGAAAATTCCCTGAAGAATAACCACGATTGCCACGAAAAACTTCTTTCCAAATTTTTTTACAATTAATGTTTAAAAAATATATTTTTCCTAAATGAATAGATTATATTTTAAAGAAAAGTATCAAATTTTACAGGATTTACAGGAATTATCATATTTTAATTCTGATCGGATTTTATTCGCTATCAGATGGTTACAAAATAATAAAAAAGATAAAATTTACTGTTTCAGACTATACTAGGTGCTGGAAGCTTTTCTTTTAGTCAGATTTTCTTCGGGGATCTTTCATATTTAAGGTCTTAGCATAAAAGTAAGGATTAAAAAATATTCTGGAATTTTCTTAAATATTTTAAAATAGCCCTCAAAATCCCAAAATATTCCAGAATTCCAGTATAAGCTAGATATTTCCGGTATAATTTAAAAAATTTCACAACGTTTCAGAATACTGAAGAACAATCTAGAATCGTTTCAAAATATTCTATTAAAGTCTAATAATATGCAAAGATACATAAGCTTCCAGAATTCTAGAAAAATCCAGAATATTTCTGAATTGTGGAGTAATCTAGAATACTCCAGAACATCCTAGTATGAATCTATAAAAATACAAAATATAATAGGTTTCGAAAGAATTTTTTTTGTAAATTCAATAAAAAATGTAGGGGATACCATCCTACAGTGAACAATAAACCTTCAGTTGATAATCGTTCATTAAAAATATGTATGTATGTAAAATAATTAATTTCATTTAATTAATCGCGAGGAATACATTCATTCACAACTATAATATTTATTACCCTTAAATGTAGCAGCTAGTCAAGTATAAATAATGTGTTAAAAAATTAACCAAAATTAAAACATCGACGCTGCAACGTGTACAAAATAATCTCCCACAATAAATCGTTCAACTTTCAACCTTTGCACTCACGTAAATTTCAAATTTTCTCGAAATGGCTTCTAAAGTGATCAATTTGTTTTAATGTTTTTTTAAAGCATACATGATGTTAGCTCGTAATTTGCAAGCCCTTCTTTTCTAGAGATGTGATGAGGCTATACATATTTATCTTTCCATGAAAATATTATATCAGAACTGTTATCTTTCGTGTAGATAATTCAATTTATTCGTGACCATAATAAAATTTTATTACAAACAGCAGTAATTTTATACAAATATAAAATCTCATTTGAAAAATCTTTCTAATGTGCGAATGTAATTAGTTTCCTTATTGGAAAATTGTATTAAATTCCTTTATTTTTCGTAAAATCGCATTGAGGCTAAAAGCTTTTCCGGCGAAAGCCGAGTTTCCAAATAAAACAATCTTCGAAATGCGATTGTAGCGGAAACCAGTAACGTGGCGAATTTGTACCGAAACTTGAAATACGGGCTCGAAATTCCCCCTCGTTACGAATCACCATAGAAAACCGTGTGTGTTAAACGAGACCACACGTGTCGCAAATGTTTCGAGCAGCTACTAATAAATACGCCAGACGTAATTTTCATAAATCTGACCAATATTACTATTACTTCTTGAAATATATTAGGAAATTAAAAGAATTTTTTAATATTTTAAAAAAAGATTCACATAAAAATGGTTGAGTAGTTCTTTCCGCAAAATATGCCGTATTTTAATTTTTTCTTCCGGTATATTTTTCCAGATTTTAATTTACTCGTTTGGCATATTTATCGTCAACATAATTGAAATCTAAAAAAATTGTAAAAAAATTCCCTAGAATTCGAGTTTAATTCCAACAAGTTTAAAAACTCTCTAAATTTAAATGAGTAAAATCTAACTGATTGTTAGTTGATTTTTACTAATTACTGTAGTTGGAATTGAAACACTGGCAATTAGTGAAAATAGACTGAATCAATTATTAATCATTGCTACACGTATACGCACTATCCAAACTCGTAATTATAGATTTGTAAAACATTTTTAATGTCAATGGTCCAACACAAATTAATTTAATGCAAGAAAATTTGTATTTAATTATATTGTTTATAACAATTACAACTTCGTAATTATATGAATAGTGACAATATGATAAAACAACAGACAAAAAAAAGGATATAGTTCAAAATCAAAAAGTGTGCAGTGGAAAATTAACTTTATTTTTCAAGGAAAATCTCCAATTCTGGAACCTAATATTTCTTAAATATTACAAATGAACTTTAATATTTATTTAAACCATTATTCTTTAGTCTATAATATGATCAAAATTCCTATTTGTTTATCGCAGAGTTCACAGTCCTTTCCCAATTACCCACTTATCCCATTTATCTCGTTTTCCACTTAAATTCGAACTAAATTGATAGAACTCAAAAACTATTTGGTTGAAAATTAACTTTTTTAGTGAAAATTCATCGGCTTTATACAAAATATGTATTTTTGGCTTGAAAGTTCAACAGTTTGGTTAAATTCTTTTTCTTTCTTAACTCAAAAATCTTCTATGCTGGAAAATTCAACTCTTTCGTTGAAAATTCACCTTTAGTCGAAATTTCATCCTAATTGGTTAAAAATGCAACTGTTTGTGAAAATTAATCTGTTATGGATGAAGATTTAATCATTTTGTTGAAAATCCTTCCTTTTTTAGCTGAATTCCACTGCTTTTGACTTTAAACTAAAATATTTCTTTCTTGAAATGTCAACTAGCTATATTTTTCGTGGGGAATTAACCTTTTTGGCTTCAAAATTTAACAAATTAAAAAAAAAAATTTCTTGAAAAAATATCTTTCTTGGTTAAAAATGTTACTCTTTTGTTGAAAACTCGCCTTTTTTCGAAACTTCATCTCTTTTAGTAGAAATTTAATCCATTCTGGTTAAAAAAGAAACAGTTTATTTGAAAATTAATCTGGTTGGGTTGAGGATTCATCTATTTTGTTGAAAATTCCTTTTTTGGTTAAATTCAACTATTTTTCCTTATAATTAATATTTCTTTTGCTTGAAATATCAACTATCTACATTTTTCTTTGAGAATTCATCTTTTTGGGTTGAAATTCAAAAATTTGGTAATCAATTCAACTATTTGATTGACAATGAACTTTTTAGATGAAAATTTATATTTCCGGATTGAAAATTTAACTGTTTTGTAAAAAATTCGTTTCCGTAGCTTCAAAATTTAACGATTTAGTTCATTTTTGTTTCTTGACTGAAAAATCTTCCCGGGTTGAAAATTTTACTCCTTTATTGAAAATCCGTCTGTTATTTGTTTGAAAATTCATCTCTTTTAGTGGAAATTGTATCTTTGCTAGTTAATAAAGCAACTTTTTGTTTGAAAATTAATCTGTTTTGGTAGAAGATTCAAAGATTTTGTTGAAAATTAGTTTTTTTTATTTCAATTCAACTGTTCTAAATTTAGAATTCAACCAGGGATCACAGCGCAAAAGAAGCTCAAAAAAGGGGAAATAGCGTAATTTTCTCACGAAAAAGGGGAAAAATAGGGGAAGGATTTTTACATTTCGAAAAGAACAAACAATATCTCATAAATATTTCTTTCTGAGATTTGTCATTTCTTTCTTACTATTATTAATTCTTTCAATGCAAATTTGAAAATACACTCTTCAGTAGAGCAAAGTAAAAATACTAAAATTATTCGAATCGTTTCAGATAAAAGGATAACAATTTGTGGGTAGACATCCAAAAGGAATAAAAAAAAATTGAAATCGGTTAATATCTTCTATTCGCTTTTGTAAATTTACAATATTCAATTTTAAAAATTAAAAAAAAAAATTTGCCTCATTTAGGATTTTTTGAAAATGTATAAAAACATGTTTTTTGGATTGATTCGAACCTGAAATTTCTTCAGCTTGAACCAAAGAAACATTACATTATTTTTTATTCAGGGGAAACATTTTTTTCGTGGTGTTTATAACGTTCCAAAATCGCAAAAGAAATATGAAATCCCAAAAATCCTAAATCACGACAAAAGCTTTTTTTCCGAAAAAGCAAAATGATAAAATCTTTCTTTGGTTTAAGCTGAAAACATTTCAGGTTCGTCTTATCAAACGTTTTTAAAATGTGTATCTGACTCAATCAAGAAAAAAAACATGTTTTTGCACATTTTCAAAAAAATTGTTATTGAGCAAAAAATGTATTTTTAAAGTTTGTAATTTTTTTGTATTGTTCACTAGTCAAAGCTGTAAATATAAAAAATTTGTCGTAATTTCTGAAGCAATAGGAAACATTTTAAATTTGAAATCATTCAATTTTACTGATTTAAATAAGTTTTCACTTTTCTCGAATGCCATCCCACAAGTTTGTTTCCCTCAGCTAAAACGATTTGAATCATTTTAGCATTTTCAATCCGCCCTACTCTTCAGAGCTCTTAAACTAAAATTAAAAATTGCTCAAGTTAGAACATTTAACATTTCAGATGATGAATTTAGAATATTCCATTTTTTAATTAGATATTTAACTTTTTACATTTTAAATTGCTACTAATTCATATTTAGAGGGAACGTATACAAACTAATAAATCTAAAGTGGTAAGTTAATATTCATGATACAATAAATTACTTTATTATACATTCATTGATATGTACATACAATTTTTTTCGATTACATTTATTAATTCCATTCTTCCAAGTTTGATCCCCCAAATGTAATTGTAAAAATTCATAGTCATGAAAAAATCTGGGCAGAACCTAATTTAAAGAAGCTTTCCGAATATACATATTTTATTTCTTTTTCTTTTTCCCTTCCGCATTTTTCAATTTACGCATCAATCCATGCGGTGAAATTGTTTCCCAGGAGATGGCGACTTCTAATAATTATTTTCGTCAACGAGAATCTGGTCTGGAAAATTGCATAAAAGGACACAACCGCTTCATAATGAAACTGTCCATCTATCGGAGCCATTCATTGAGTCGCCAAACGAGAAATATAATTCAAGCATGTACTATATAGACATACACATTATACAAGAGGGTGGCGTATTAAAATTTTCATTATTATCTTATTTCCCTGACAACTCCAGATGATGATAATTAACTTCTGGAAACTCAATTTCTGCTCAAGGTTAATTGTCCAAATAATTAGTCGCACAAAATCCCTAGGTTTATTTTAAATCTTAATTTTAATAAAATTTCAACATTACATCGAAATGGGTTCAAACGCAGTTTTCAATAACAACTTTGCTGATTATTCTTCATTTAATTTATTAGGCAATACTATACATAATTTTGAAATAAATTTGCATATTTTTCATAAGATAAACAAAGACATTTCAATTTAAAATCGAGTTATGTCTCCAATTACCATAGGTATATTTGTCGGAGCTTAAGCTAGTTAATTTAACTGCTGAAATTGTATTTCAATACCAGAATGAGATGTAAAATTTATTAACTGTGGCTTGTTACTTCGCTGAATCCACTTGGGATTTTAAGTAATTTTCAGATCAATATGTAATTTAGCGATAAACAGTTGAATAATCCTCAAATCAAGTTTGTAATTAGTGCAATTTGCAATGCTCAGAAATAATTAATTATTTCCAATTTCAAGTGCACATACCAGAAAATTGACAGCCCTGTAATGTAAATTGTTAATGAGATTTGATTTCAGAATTTGAGTTTAGTCTTCTATGTGCTGAAAAGATTTTAAAAATATTGAAAAGAAAATATAATAAGTGGAGAAATGAAAAATAATTACGATTATCACACCATTATAAATTGGTATTTAAATATACAAATGAGAGGTGGTGGTACCTGTGAGCTCTAAGGCTCTTAAACCGTCAAGAGTTTAAGCCGTCGAGGGTTCGATTCCCTGTACCTATGGATTTTTCTGAATCGTTATAAAAGTTTTACCTTTTTTCTTTTATTTCATTTGATAAACACCTAAAATAAAACGCAAAACATACAATAATATTATTTAAAAACACTTCACAGCCTAAAATTCTGTCACAATAGGAGAAATAGGGTGAGTTTTCACAGAAATAGAGTATTAATGGGGGAAAAAATTCTTTGAAAGTAAATTAATGTATAGGTACCATATTGAAATAATATGAAATATTTAAGATTCGATGTCGAAATACATTGCATTTTTAAGAAAATAGTTGAATTTTCGATCAGAATAAATGGTTTTTTAACAAAATAGTTGAATTTTAAAGAAAATAATTAAATTTTTAACAAAATAATTGAACTTTCACCACACAAGTGAATTTGTGACCTACAAATATAAAAAAAATCATTATTAACAATAAAGTTGAATTTTTAAGCAAAAGGGACGAATTTTTAGCAAGATAGTGGAATTATCCACCTACAAAGATGAATTTTCAACCAAAAGGGCGAATTTTTAAACAAAAAATGATTAACTTTACCCACAAACCGTTGCATTTTTCACCAATTATTCAAATTTTGGATAAAAAAAAAAAACACATTTTTTATAAGGCAGTTGTATTTTTGAACAAAGAAGATGAATTTTCAACAAAACAATTGAATTTTTAGCAAAATAAATAAATTCTTAATAAAACAGTGAAACTTATAACCAGATAATTGAATTTTCGACCTACAAAAATAAAAAATTATTATTAACCAAATAGTTGAATTTTCAAGCAAAAGGGTCAAATTTTTAACAAAATTGTTAATTTGCCCACATACAAAGATGAGTTTTTAACCAAACGAGCAAATTTAAAAAAAAATTAACTTTAACCAAAAAACGTTGCATTTTCAAAAACAAAGTGGAATTTTCAATCCAAAGGATTAATTTTGTAGAAGACTGTTGAATTTTCAATACTAAAGAACGTATTTTCTATCCAGAAAGAGAAATGTTTTACAAAGCAGTTACATTTTCAATACAACAATTAATTTTTGTGCAAAATAGTTGAATTTTCAACAAAATAGTTAAATTTACAGCAAAATGGTTTAAGGTTTAACTAAAATGATGAATCTTCATAAAAAAATGTTTTTTTCAAAGCAGTTGAATTTTTAAACTAAAATATGAATTTTCAATCAAAAAAGAAGAATTCTCAATGAAAAATATAATAACTATTCGTTCAAAGAAATTATTTTATTTTTAATTAAAAACAGTCGAATTTAACAAAAAATATTGATTTATAACGAAACATGTAATAGTTGATATTTCAACCAAAAAATATTTTTACTCCTAACCAAAAACAGTTGAATTTAACCAAAAAAGACGATTTCGCAACAAAATAGTTCAATCCTCAGACAAAATAGATTAAATTTTAACCAAACAGTTGGATTTTTAACTAAAAAATATAACATTTCTACCAAAAGAGATGAATTTTCAAATAAAAAAGACGAATTTTCAACTAAAAATGTAACGAATTTTCGACAGAATACTGCAATATTCAACCAAGTAGTTCAATTTTAAACCAAAAAAAAGATGAATTTTCAGTTCAAAAATTAATTTTCGACCATGAAAAAAACAACTACTTTTTAACTAAATATTTCAATCTTTAATCACATAGTAAAAGTTAAAGTAAAAGAGACGAATTCTGAATTAAAAATATAATAGTAGAATTTCTCATTAAAATAGTTAATTAATTTTCATTAACGAATAATAGTTGAATTAGTTTAACGGGTTTCTATTAATAGAGCTCGAATTTAGGTTAAAAAGCGAGAAAAAGGGGAAAAAGAAGAATTCTTTAAAAAAGGCATAAAGAGGGGAATAGGGTAAAATAAAGTTAATAATTTTTATTTTTTCAAGGATTTAAAAACCTTT
>CAKNWU010200965.1:0-12857 GCA_932072015.1 Andricus quercustozae | reverse complement strand
ATTCGTCGTTGTAAATTTTGGTATAACCATGTTTTTAATAAACTTCTAGCCTGGTGAAGTCAGCGCACCAACGCTGACGAAACGTCGCTTTTGAAAAAAAGAAAAATTTGAGTTTTCTTACATCCAACTCATTTGGCCCTACAAGCTCAAAAAAGTACTTAAAATAATTATTACAATTATTTAATTGTCACGTTAATGTAGAAGTAGTGTTTAGCATCAAATCTGTAAAATATTTGTATACGTACATCTACAAAAGACATGACGCTGATGCTGTAGTTGTTACTGAAAATTATAGTAGTCAAAGCGTTATTCATCATGACGAAATTCGAAATTTTATAGAAACTAGATACTTCAGTCCAGTTGAAGCATGCGATCGAATATACGGAAGAACATTGCAAAATAAAAGCCATTCTATTATGCGGTTGCCAGTACATTTACATAATCAACAAACTGTTACTATCGTTGATGAAGGAAATGATAATTCCATAAGAACTGCGTTAGAACTGAAAACTATGTTATTTGCTTATTTCACCTTAAATCGTCATAAACCCGCAGCTAGACAATTGACATATGCAAAAATCCCGTCTCATTATGTATTCAAGAAACAAGCGGATGTCAATACATCTAACTGGGTTATTGGAAAAACGCAATTTAACGTTATTGGAAGAATGTATTCTATCAGTCCCAGTCAAGTAGAACTATTTCATCTACGATGATTACTGATAACTGTTAAAGGAGAAACAAGTTTTGATGATATTAGAACAGTCAATGGTAATACACACGATACCTTTCACAGCGCATGTTTAACATTGGGTCTCATCGAAGACGATTAAGAGTGGGATCGTGCAATGATAGAAGGAGAAATATGGATGATGCCTTATCAATTAAGGCATTTAGAGGAAGCGCATCGAAGAGCATATATTGAAATTAATACCTATCGCTTCCGTGAAATATCTGATTTTAATTATTTTCCAAAGATGCCGCAATTAAATGAACTCAATATAATTATCGATGAACAAGCTAATGATGATGAAATTTCAGCTCACCAACATGAAGAAATTAGAAAAAGACAATATGAAAAACTTAACCCAAAACAGAAGGATATTATCGATAAAGTATTGAATGTTTTCATTACAAATGAAACAAGGACTTTATGTTTCTACATTGATGGGCCAGGTGGGTCAGGCAAAACATTAATTTACACTACATTGTATCATTTGTTACGAATAAAAAAGAAAACTATTTGTACAATGGCTTTTACAGTGATTGATACAATATTACTTCCCCATGGGAAAACTGTGCACAAAACTTTCGGTATGCCTGTTCCTCTATTTTCTGATTCCGCATCAAACATCCGAAATGAATCAAAACATGTACAATATTTGAGAAACGTCGATATTTTCATTTGGCAAGAGGCTCCAATGGCACGAAGATATGCATTGGAATTGATTGACAGAACTCTACGAGATTTCATGAATAACGGCTTGCCATTTGGCGGGAAAAAATGCTGTTAGGAGGAGATTTTAGGCAATTATTACCTATGAAAGTCGGGGCTACACGAAGTGAATTGGTAAATTCATCTATCAAGTTCAGTGCATTATGGAAACATTTTTCCGTGTTTTCATTAACTGAAAATATGCGAACTTTACCAGGGGAAGCAGAATTTGCTAAGTATCTGTTTTCTGTTGGCAATGGTAGTTTCAATGACAATGATTATAATCTTTTAGCACCAGAACAATGTGTAGCTCCTAGAACTGACGATATAGTATAAATCATTTTTAAAGAAACAGTTATTAATCGTAGGTATGAAGATCTAGCTAAGATGGCCGTATTGTCTGCGCGTAACGTTGATATTGAAGAAATCAATTGTAGAGTTGTACATTTCATCGACAAAACAACAGAACGGATTTACATAAGTATAGATAGTACGGAAAATTGCAATAATGGAGATATTACTAATGCGATACTGCCGGAATATCTAAATACTTTGAACCCTCCTAATTTCCCACCGTATTAATTACCGTTAAGAAGTAATTCGATTGTAATGCTCATACGAAACTTAAGTATCAATGAAGGTTTATGCAACAGAACGCGATTACAAATACTTGAACTTGCTAATCATCTTTTAAGATGTCGTATGTTAACAGGGGATACAGCAGGAAATATTGTGTTCAAGCATCGCATTTCATTATATTGTGACGACGTTTACCCTTTCACTTTTAGGCGGCGACAATTTCCAATCAAATTAGCATTTGCGATGACAATTAATAGAAGCCAAGGACAAATTTTCGAAAAAATTGGAGTAGATCTTCGTAAAGATGTATTCAATCATAGACAATTGTACGTGGCATTTTCTCGATTTAGATCTTGGAAATCGTTACGTATTTTCTTGAGAGAACAACGCTCGAAGGAAATGGTTAAAAATTATGTATACACAGAATTATTTGACTAAAATAATGGGTTTACTTTTTAAACAATCGATAAAAAATGTTTTAAAAACATCTTGAGGTCACAGGATACTTTACTATACAACAATTTAGATCATGTGGGTTTATATTTACAATCTACAATTTCAAACAAAAATATTATTGCCCAGATGTAAAGAACATGAACACGGACGTCTGACAACCATTATTTTTTTGAAAAATTATTCACAAAAACCTGCGTAAAGTTATTTGCTCTTACGGCAAAGTTTCACATGCCCTCGAATTCTTTGCAGCAAAATAAATTTTCAAATACGAAACACGCGCGCTCAAGCGCGCGATCGGTCTCGCATAATATGTTTAACATGCAAACTTCTTTTACAAGCATTCAAACTTGTACATTCTGAAAATTAAATGGAATAAAAATATTCACTTATTATATAATCTGAGCACATATATCTTTTACGAAGGGGATTTTACAATAAATAAATTATGACTATAATTATTTTTGTTAAATAATTAGATATATTTAAATTCGATATAAGCACCGATTGTGAGTATCTTGAAAACAAAATCATTATCTCCCTTCAACTTTCAAATACTTTTTTATCAGTTTTTATAAGGGTGTTAGATGCAAGGTCGAGCACAAAATTTAATATTTTTACATTACACTTACGACATCATTTTAAATTTAAAACATAATCTCATGATAATTTTGAGAATAGAGCTTGCATAGAGCACCCTTAAAGTGGAAAGTTTCATATATAAAACTCTTACAATCTAAAACGTTAATCATCTTTAGAGAGATATTGTTGATTCAGCAATAACATCGAACGTTTTTGAATCCACCTATTCATAAAATATTTAAAACGGAAAAATAAAAAAAAAAACAGAAAATTTATTCCTCCATTAGCCCTGGCTTTTCAGCGAAAGAGCTTGGCTGAGATTTTGTCGACAACATCCAAGCGATTCCTTAGCTCAGTTGGCTAGATCGTGCGACACATTAGGTTTATAGGCTTAGGTTTAGGTTGTTAAGGTACGGTTTGAATCTCCAGCGGGTGCGATTTTTCAAAGCGTTTGAGCGTGTTATTATGTTTGCAAGTGACCATGCGTCCAATTGTGTAACTTAAAAATAAATTCAGTGTAGTGATAATATATAAAGCAATTTTTGTGTGTGCAAATTTATCATTATATTATTGTTCCGTAAGGGGTACATAATACACACACACACACACGCACATTGCATCAATCTGGCAAGTGCGTTGGCATATGTATGGCTTTAAGGTTACGAGCCAGTGATAGTTTCGCACCTCCGAGAGCCCTAATCACAAGCACAATTATTTTGACCGAATATTCTGGGTAAAGTCGTTGGAGCTCCCTTTTCCTTCCTCTCCTCCTTTTCCTTCGACTTGGTAATGAGGTTGTAGTCGGCCGGAGCCAAGAATTCGATCACGAATATGGTTCGTTACTCGAAGTCTTGGAGAAAGATGTCAGGCCTCGAGTATGCAACGGAGACTGCTGTCCAAAAATCGTAGTTCCAGAAATTTGGCACATTCCGTTTTGATCTCCCTTTGAGCGTGAGGCAGGGCATGGTCGCGGCTAACACCGTGATATCGACGAAGATGGTAATAAAGCATTCTTAGGGCCGCATTGTGTCCGTAGATATAAGTAGTTCCTGCGTGGGTAGGAGACCCAGATAATATATGTTCTAGGTACTCAGCGTGTGCATGAGACGCTCTGCACGTATCGATGGGAACTTCTTGACATAAAATGCGGTCACGGTATACTAAGGTGGAAATGACATCATCCTGATGATCTGAGGAAAGCAAAAAGTTTTCTCCTTCGACAAAGACTGTTTTTCTATATTTCTGTGAAAGTATCCGTGCATTTTCTTGTCGAGTAGTTATTGGTGAAAATTTTCAACCTCTGCTTTCTTTACTTTGGCTTTTAGAAGCGAACCATCCAGACGGAGTAATGCACTTACCTTACTTCTGATGCTAAAATCGAGGCCAAGGGTCTCGGCCGCCTGCTCCGCAGCTTTGTAAAGGAACGGTCCCTTGCCAATCATCTCATGGTTCCTGACCATGTTTAAGAGAGGATCTCTGCCATCTGCAACAATGTAAGTTGTACTCAGAACAATTCTGTAATGCAGACTCTGGAGATTCAGAAGTCTGCGTCAGCCTTGACGGCGTGAGATGTATAATCGCGAAACAGACGAATCGATATCCAAGCTTTTATGCATATGCATAATCTTACGTGTGGTGATACCAAGGACCGTAAGCTTGTATCTGCTTCGGATAGACTACTTCACTGACGTTGTGTCCGGAATGCGGCTTTGAGGCACGCCCAGGTATTTACGAGTATAGGTCTCTCCAGTGTCGAATCCAAAGTCCATCCCTATCTCTCCTGTGTACTTTTTGACGATATTTTTAGCAGTTTGAAGTTTTCTTTTACCAGAGCCATAGATCTTCAGGTCATCCATACCAAATAAATGAGTGACCTTATGCTGGCAATGATTAGTGTCACCACAGACGTATCCAGAAGAATTTCGTAGTGCAAGAGATAGAGACAGAAGTGTGACTCAAAAAAGCAAATGGTTCATGTTATCGCCCTGAAATACGCCCCTCTGGAAGGTGACGTTGTTCCTTGTTACAAGATAATTCCCCGATGAGACAGTAAATCTAGTTTTCCAAAGGGGCATCAATCTCTCTATGCATCTCACTATGTGTGGATACACCTTCAAGCTTTCCAACAGACAGATCATAAGTCTATGAGAGTTTGAATCGAACGCTTTCCGGTAATCAATCCAGGCCATTGACAGGAGGCGCTGATGGACTGAAGCGTCTTTACAGAAGCACCTGTCAATTATCAGGTTCTCTCGACAGCCTGCTATACCTTCTTTCGAGCCACGTTATTCGTATACCTCTCGCCACACAGGCTCAATTCTTCGAATAATCCTGTTGTTTAGGACAGCTGTGAAGATCTTATAAAGTGTGTTCAAACAAGTTATTGGCCTGTAATTCTCTGGGTTGGACAAGTTGCCTTTTTTCGGTGAGAGTATAGTGCGTCCTGACACCAGCCACTGCGGAATGGGCGTTTTCGTCATTAAATATGAGGTAAATATGCGGGCCAAATGTTGGTGTGTCGAAGTAAACTTCTTCCACCAGAAATTCTTCATTCAATCTGGTCCTGCAGCGGAAAAGTTCTTAGTGCCTCTAAGTGCTTCTTTTAGCTCTTCGGCAGCGATTGATAGATACTCATCCTCAAATGTGATATTATCAATCTCTTCTTTCAACTCCATTGTTTTAGGGATCTTGTATACCTCTCTCCAAAAACTCTCTACCTCGTTGGGCTTGGGTGGATTTTTGACAGAAACAGGGTAATCACTGAAGAGACGCGATGGATCAGCAAGAAAGTTTTGATTCTCCTTGATCTATCTCTCCCTCTTCTGCATTCTCCTCCTTGCGTCAGATAACACCCTTATTTTGTCAGCAATATGCTGCTTGATTGTCAGCAGCGTTGACTTGTTTAGTGTGTGATTCAAGATCCTCAGTTCTTGGGTGAACTTTCGAACCCTTTCCGTGAACGGTCTACCAGATGTTATGTAGTCATTCACACATTGAATACGGGACGAATTCTGTCTTGCTCATCCAATCTTCTTGTTCGGTTGATGCAAGCGTCTTTTGATCTGTTGATCCATCGTCGGTTTTAGCCTTCGATTTGAATCAGCCAATACTCTCGCACCACCGTAAACTGAAGAATTTATGTTCCAGAGGTCGGACTCCTACGAGATATCCTCACGAAGGGAGGCATCCATTTCAGCCAGATCATGGGGCGTAGAAGGTACCTGCATGTCAATGCTCCTCCTTGTCCTGAAATCGCTATCATCTCTCAGAAAGCGTCTGCTTTCTGCGGTTGGTCTTTATGTCGCTTCCTCATCTTCGTCTGCAGCTTGTTTAATCAGCAGTTGGGGAAGCGCTAAGCGTACATAAACATTTTTCAAGAGGTAGGCACGTTGATTTCGCAAAGACTGATGCGAAACGTGCTGATGTCCTGGGTATTTCTGGCACCACAGAGTGTGCATACGCGCCATACAGCTTCTGTGAGCAGGGATAATGCTGGCACAGTAGCAATCTAGCAAGTCATCCTTGAATTAATTCGTCAACTCAATGTGGACGTTTCGCCGGTTCGTCGTCGTGTTTCCATCTAAATTATTTTCAGCACCCCGAAATCTAGGGTGATCGGCACTATTTGCCGACCGATTGTCGGGTGCTCTGCGCGTTCGATCGTTTTGAACCGCATCTATAACTTTTTGGTGGTTTGGTGGTGTTATTGTTGTTCCCACGAGCAGCTAGGGAAAGGGTTCGTCCATCCTTGTAGAGCCCCACATGCAATGATAAGGCTGCATACTCTGAGAGGTCGCCCGGTATCCCAGAGTCACCGTTCAAGACACCTCGCCCAGGTAACATAACACCCGTTATAGCATGGTTACATGCGAATTACCAAACTTATGTCACAGAGTTACAAAGCAAAGTGTGACATTTTGCGTCACAGGTGAGTCACCTGTGACTCACCAGTTATGTAACATGTTACAATCTATTATTCAAAAGTTACATAACTATTATGTAACCATGTTTTCTAGGATGGAGGACACATTTGTGTGCTGATCTGAAAGCACATCACGCGTGAAAATACGCACGCGTTCCTGCGCCATGCGCGCATGGTGCGTCGGTATATGCAATTATAATGTGAAACTTTGCACTGGTGCAAATAAGTGTAACCGCAGTGGAAAATTCTACTATTGATTTTTGTGACTAAACTTTCACATGAATTAATGAATCAATTTTTCTTTAACCATCGACTTTTCTTTCCAATCCAAATTAATTTACATAAAAAAATACAGAAAAAAATCTACAATTTTATTTGGCTACCTAACCTCAATTGTTCTTTTCGCCATGTACTTCTTCACTAATATAATATTGCACAGAAAAATAATGAGCCAGTACGACATTTGCACACGACTGTACAAATAATTTCATTGGCTTCCTACACGTATACGTAAATTACCATTCGAAACTTTAAGTATACAAAAAGTTTCAAACGAACTCGAGAATAGAGCCCCTGGTTTTCCGAAAAAAATAAGATAGATCCTAAAAATTGGGGGTGGAAAAATGTAGCAAAGAAGTGAAGTGGGAAGAAAGCTGACTGAGCGTAGGATGACAGCAGAGCACTCAATAGCTCGATCGCAGAGGGAAGATAGAAATAGGGGCGAGAATGCCCACAAGATTAAAAGACGTGCGCGGGGAATGAGAGTTTTGTTCGGACCTAGGCGAATTAGGGCATTTCTTTCGCCTATTGTTTTTTCTAAGATAAAGGTCTTGAAAAAAGTGGATCAAATTTCTTGTCTTGTATTCGTTTTTAACTAAAGATTTTCCTTAAAAAATTCCAGGACCATAATCAAGACATTTTACATAACCTTCAGCCATATTAGGCCCTTTTACTGATAACTGAACTAATTGTTTTGTCCTTGCAGCTAATCAAATAGTTGAGTAACATGCCAACAGCAAATTTTGGTCTCCCAGATGAAGACTATCATTTATAAAATTAAGGATGGCTCGCTGGTTCCGAAGGAATGTTATCCCTATCAGTCCATCCTCGGTTATCAGAAAGGATTTTGAAGCTACAAGGAAAGAGGTTTCGACTCCTCGGAAAAACAAATTAACTTCACCCTGTGTTTGAATCATATTGGACCCAATTCCAATCAAATTCAAAATACGTTCCCGATTAATCTTTATGTGCGAATCTAAAGCTGTTTCCCTAATTAAATTTATTCTCGCTCCCGTATCTATTAATAAGGCTGCTTTTTCCTTTCTAAAAAGTAATGTTATATCTCTATTACCGCTGCGGGCTCTACATCATTATTCTCCCTAATTTTTAGAACGACGTGGTTTGAAAGTTCCCGGTTTTCAAAGCCGTCCTGCCATCCGTAGGATGACTCTGCTTTGAGTTTAAATTTTGTTTTTTCAAATCTTGGTTTCACAACCTTTCTCTATCATGCTTCTCTTTCATATGACATTTACTAACATCATGATTCGACCTATAGCACTGCGTGCAGTTTTTCCTCTCTTTTTCTTGGTTTACATCATATTTTTTACGCTTAGGACATTCACGTCAGAAATGACCTGTTTATTTACAATCGTAACATTGAATATTCTTTTTCTTATTTACATCTTCCTCAGTACGGAAGTGCGCTATGCTTTTATTTTGATTTGAACCCATTTTGAAATCTGAATCGCAATCAGGTTTAATTTTTCTGACATGTTCTGAATGAGCCCTATCCCAGCTTTTAAACTTTTCTTTATGTTCCTCTATTCTTTCATTTCTCCTTCCTCCTGGTGTTTTTTCTAAAGCTATATTAATTAATTCATCCAATATCTAATTAACTCATGCTCCGAAATCGGTTATGCTTTCGTTCGACTTCTTAACTGTCGTAGTTAATTCCTGTGATAATTGTGTGTTATCTAGTTTCGGTAAATAAATTCTCTCATGTTTTTTTTTACATTTCATGAAGAGTGATTCATGCTCCATTTTGAATATGTTTACGAGAAGCTCCTATAACTCTGGTTCGAATTAACATCGTCAAGTAGTGAATTTCATGAATCATCACCATGCTTTGGTACATTTGACAATGTTTCGCAAACATAGTGACAGACATATTAGTACCATCAAACTCTAGAACCATGTCCCGTACTAATTTAGACACATGCATATAGCCTGCGCCCTTATTGTTCATTAAATAGTAGAAGTATTTTGTGCAACTTCTTCTCGCCTATCTGGAATATAAGGATTATTTGAAAAAGTCCTAGTACTATTGCTATTATTATCAATACTACTACCGGGATGAGGCTCAATCAGTATTTTTTTATTTTTTTTGTATTAATTGTATTATCGTCTCCTAATCTACTCCTAAGAGTTTCTGTTTTATTTAACGAATTTCTAACAAGAGCTTGTACTCCCCTTGCGCTTCGAAGACCAGATCGCTTCGCAAAACGTGGCATTTTGAATATTTGGACTTTCTTAGACTATACAATATTTGAAATTTCTCGCAGTCGATTGCAGATTTCTCTAGCATCACGACTTTTTCATCCACCTGGGATTCTTGATAAGTCACTGATAATCCAATTTCGTCAAAATCTGGAAAGCAGTCTTCTATCCTTAAAATCCAATAGAATTTTGTAGGTCTCTTCGAAGAAAGGTCCCTCCGTCCCGTAACCCTCTTCCGTACTGGGACGGACTAGCGTTGCTGTAACCCTCTTCCGTTCTGGGTTCGTTGTCTGCTTCAAGTATTTACTTCCCACGTTGAAATTAGAATTTTATTAGAATTCTCAAAATCCTTTAAGCCTACGATTTTTGAGAAATAACTAGTGTCTCTATCTAATCGTTTACAATCTCGGTACAATTAATAACAATCTAGCTATCGAGAGAAAAACCACCCAAAACCCTGGTAGAAGATTGTGGATTTTCAAACGAATATTTATATTAATTTTCTGTGAGCTATTTGTTCTTAAAACTGCTTAGTATGTCAAGCGTTCACTACTAATGTTTATTCTAATTGAAGGAAACTGATAGGCACATGCTCTGGTGCGACGCAGAATTTATAGTAACCTTCTTGTAGATATACTTCAATACAGATCCAGCCTTCACCAATACCATAGATGTGGCATAGTTTTTGAATGACTGAAACCATAACCGGGAGAACAAATAAGGTTTTGAAATTAAAACACAATTTGAACTGGTCACTTTATAAGTATATTCTTTGACACATTAAGATTCAATTATAAATATTTCATTGTTTTGCACTATATGCACGTAATCCAATAGGCACTATAAACAGTTTAGTTAGTCTGAAACTATTAGTATCTCTACAGGATCTGAAGAGAATTTACCGCCGCTCTACTGGGAGCCGGTCTCACTTTGAGATGGCAGTTACTCTCAGTGGGGCCCTGCAGTGGTTGTTTAAATTTCGGTTTCGGTTCCCTTGGAATCGAACGAAGTGCCTATGATAGAGCCACCGGGCGCGTCCACGGGTTGCCTGTAGAGAATCCCTGTGCTAAAGGTGTCTGCTGTATATGGTTACAATAATAATAATCAATAAGCAGTTGCGGATATGGATGGGTCCCGAACTTCTTAGAGTATTCTTAGAGTATTCAGCCTTATCCTTGCATGCGGGACTCCACAAGGATGGACGAGCTCTTTTCCCTAGCTGCTCGTGGGAACAACAATGATAACACCAGACACAGTTGTAGTAAGTGCGGTGAAAAACAATCGAATGCGCAGTGTTTCTGACAATGGGTCGGGCAAATATACCGATTACCCTAGAGATGGGCAACAGAGAAAGAAAGGCGACAATGAGACCAACCGCGCGCAGGCATCCAACAGAGGAAGGGTGATGCTTTAGGACGAGGAGAAATATCAAAATCTAGATTTCTCACAAGCCCAAAGATATGGCTGAACTGGATGACGAGCTTCGTGGAAACTTTTCCGAAGAGTTCGATCTCTGGACTATCAATAGAATATGGGTTCTATCTAACGCTAGGAGAAGTCTAGAATGGAGAGTGAGGTGGTTCAGAGAAGATCAACAGTTTTTCATTGATCAAACTCGACTCTTCGAAGAGCCTCCAGTTACTGTCAGCCACCCGCCTAAACCAGAGGAGGTCGAGGCATTTTGGAGAGAAGTCTACGAAATCCAGCATCCACTTCAAGAAAACTCAAAAAACATAAATAGCATCATGAAGCTGTGCAGTGCCCTCATAACACCTGAGGGGGAATGCCCACCTATCACTACCGAGAAGGTGAAAAAAGTATAAACGGGCATGGAGAACTACTCCGCTCCGGAACCAGATGGTATCAAGATCTTCTGGTGGAAGAAATTTCCTTCAACCCACCAGCATTTGGGCCGCATTTCAGGGCGACACCATGACGCCTCTCCTCTGTTGCGTCACATTATTGCCACTATCTCTTGCACTTCGCCATTCCCAAGGGTACTTCTTTGGCAAAACTGGAAATCTAAAGCATAAGGTCATTCATGTTATTTACATGGATGATCTCAAAAACTATGCTAAATAATAAAGAGCAACTAAATCTAGCTCTAAAGATTGTCGAAGAGTACACTGAAGAGATTGGAATGAAGTTTGGGCCACAAAAATGCGCTAAGATTCATTTGAAGCGAGGAAAACCTACTGGTATTACCGAAGGACCTGATCTCATCGATAGAAGCGCTATATGACATCTTCGCGCTGGCGAGACCTATACAAACCTGGGAATGTGTCAAAGCCGCATCCAGGACACAGCATCGATTAAGAATGCTCTCCGATGTAAATACTAACGTTCGAACTGTCGACGAGGAATAAAGTATCTGCAATGAACATGCTTGCCATCTCGGTAGTACTCTATTCATTTAGAGTAGTTCCTTGGGCGAAGGAAGAGCTCACATCCCTCGATATCGTGTCACGAAAAGTTATGCACATTAACAAAAGCATGCACCTTGAGTCGTCTGTTCCGTGACTTTACATCTCATGCCGTCAATATGGTCGCGAAATACTTATTCTTGAATGTCTTCACAACAAGATTATTCAGGGTATAGCATATATAGTCGCAAATGAACGAGACCCTCGGCTTAAAATAAGTTCCGCACACATTGAAAGTTCATATGTTCGACAATTCTTTCTGTCGCGCACTCGAGGCCTGACATAGTTCTCTTTGACTTCGAGAAACGAAAAATGTTCGTTATTGGATTTTCGGCACCAGCCGACAAGAAGTGCACAGCCAACTAGAATCAAAATAAATGGTGGTATAAAGATCTTGTAAGGGAGTTGCGACGGCTATATCCGGAATATTCTGTTAAACTAGTCTTCCTGATCATCGGTGCTCTTGGAGGTGCCAGGCTTTCACTGGTTAATAGGCTGGAAAACATCCCTGCGTGTTGACAAAATACTAAGCCAATTGCGGGGAAAATGCAGAAGGCAATCGTCCTTGGGTCGCTCCGTGTCCTCAGGGTGCACGATAATTTTGCCGGATCATCGTATTGAGTCCATCGCAGACCCTAACCACCTATCTTTCGGTCGTGAGCCATGGTTACAGCTGAAATTTTACCGCGATTTCGTCGGGAGCGAGTGTAATTTTGTAGAATGGCACACGCTCGGGTATACTAATGCGCAGGAAACTATTAGGATCCGACGTCGGGTATTTCAGTAGGGTGGAGCTGTGAACTCGCTCTTGTTGAATATTTACGAATTTTGAAATTTCATTTTATCTGATCATGAATATTTATTATTACGAAATAAAAATGTATGAAAATTATTATTTGTTTTTAAATTAAGATTGAAAAGAAATCCATTTTATCATGAATAATTTTTGCAGAATAAGCAAAAAATT
>CAKNWU010200962.1:0-10116 GCA_932072015.1 Andricus quercustozae | reverse complement strand
ATAAAAATTGAAACATTCCCAATTTTATCTTAAACATAAATTAGGAAATTTGTATGAATAACATTAATTGAATGCATTTGTAAAATTGCTTAATGTGCAATGAATTGTATTTATTTAAAAACAATAATTTAAAAGTATGTTCCTTTAATCTATCGGCGTAGGATTAACAAAAAAATTTGTTGGTTATTCTATAACTTTTTAAAAAGAAAAAAGTAATTTCTAACTTTTAAAACTTTTTTTTTTCAATTATCTTTGATTCTTTTTTTGAACATTAAAAAAATATTTTCAAAAATCGTTACATCAAGTAACATTCTTAAATCAGTGTAATTACAAAAAAAAGTTCAAAACCATAAAAAACTATAAAAGAATAAAGTGTAAAAGAAAATAGTTAAAAATACTTCTACAAATTTTTACACCCAGTGAAGAATTTTTTTAAATATTTTTTATTGTCATCTCGAAAGTTAAAGAGAACAAAAAGACCGTGAAAAATTCTAAGAACTTTAATTTGTAGTTTGAATTTTATGTTTAATATTGAATGAAGCTTAAAATCAAATTTAAAGGCAATTGTCAGAAAATTGGTGACAAAATTAAAAAAAATGCGTATTTAATTTTTAATGGACTTGCATGCATTTTTACTATTTCCAATTGTAATGAAGAAAGCTGTATTTTAAAAACAGCGCGCTCTCGTCGAAAAATACATATGTGGGGCAACAGCCTTCGTCGATCCATTTAAATGCCTTAAATATTCTCCGTTTACGGCTGTTATAATGTACAAATTAACATTAAGTACTTTTTTCTTTAAAAAAAGTTACATTTGTGATAAACTAGTTTCTATTTATTTGAAAATTTGTATTAAAATAACATTTATACCCTCTGTAACCCCTAAATATGTACACGCACTATATCCGCACTAAACCTCACGGCGTGCGACCAGCACGACGTGCGACGCACTTGCAGAGCATATGCTGCCGCATCTGTCTGATCCCCTGCGTGCACGCTGTGCGAGAACATCCGCACGCGTGCGACGCACGTGTTTCGCACAGTGCGCGCATTTTGCTATCTGGGATCTGTTGTGTTTAAAATTCATCTTATTGTTTAGGGATTCAATTACTTTGTGGAAAAATTGGTCTTTTTCGGTGGAATTCGGTTGCTTTTGATTTAAAATTAAAATTTTTTTTGTTGTGTAAATATAACCTATTACATGTTTCTATGAAATATTTGCAATAGAAACGGCAGGAAGTTACATTTCCTTTTTTTATCTTTTCTCACTATTTTCTACGATATATAGGCAAAACCAGAAATTTTTTTATTCAACCTGTGAGAAAATACGTATTTTATGGTGTTCAAACTTAATTTTTTTATTGGAGATTCATGATTTTTTTTAACTATTATATTTTTCGTTAAGAATTCATATTTTTTATTGAATATTCAACTACTTGATTAAAAGTTGAACTACTTTGCTAAAAATTCATTTTTTTAAAGATTGATCTCATTGGCTGAAAATATAACTATTTCCATTAAAATTCTTCAGGGTTGAAAATAAACTTTTTTGAATATAAATGTAACTTTTCATTGTTTGGTTAGACAGACATTTTTAAAGTTAAAGTTGAACTATTTAATTTTTGGTCGCAAAATAATCTTTTTTACTTGAAAATTCAACTTTTTTATTGAAAATTGAACTATTTGGTTAAAAATTGATGTATTCTGTTAAAAATTACTTTCTTGGTAGATAATTTTATTTTCGTGAAAAATTTATGTTTTTATTCAAAAACTACTAGAATTCAAAGAAGATTCGCAATGTCGAACACTTTTAGATTACGTTGGCGTCGCATATCGAAAACTGACACTTTAAAACAATAATTATATAATTATATATATAAAATATTGGAAGATTTCTAAAATTATCATTCGGAGTAGTAGTGCTTTATTTGTTTGAGAATCATTCGATTCATACAAATGAGTAACAGTTCAATTCTAAAACTGTTATTCTAATAAATAAAAACAAAAAACTAAAATGAAAGTTTGATGGTAAACATTACCCGAGAGGAGATAAACCGTGCTTACAACAAATTTCTCATTCATGAAACTTACTAAGAAACATAATAATTTTTTTGATAGAATTTTTTCTGGATTATCAAGAATATTCAGCAAGGCATTCCTTATCTCACACATATCCAGACTTTCGCTTATACATGAAAACCTTACAGTTTTAAAAAATTGACATTCTACTAAAAGGTGATACACAGGTTCTGTGTTAAAAATATTCTCATGACAGTAGATACAATAACGATCAACATTCAAACTGCAGGTTGTATTCTTGGTTATAAGTCAAGGTATGAACTTATTTATTAACCTTAATTGTGCTATAATTCTGATAAAACCGAGTGGTGTTCTTGACAGAGTTAAGTATTTCTGAGGTCCTTCTCGCAAGGTTAATTGAGGGTAAAGTATTAGAGCAGAGGACGAGTGGGCTCGCTGTAAATCTTCTAGATGTAATATTTTATCATAAGCTCTTATCCATGCCGATTTATTGTTTTGAAGAGAGGCAAGAGAAAGAAATTCACAATCGCCCTCTATCGCAATCTTTTTAAATATACTTCTAACCTGGCGTACCCAGTTGTATATTTCTAGGGTTGGCAAATCATATTTTAATCCATCCAGTTCTCTTAATCTTGAATAACATTTCTTCGGGTATCGATCGTCGGACATACTGAGAATTTTCTCTATCCAATTGAGAATTGACCCAAAAACTCTAACTGCTAGTTGGGATGCACATATTTCTAATCTAACAGCATATCCAGCAGTATTTTGTGGAATATGCAGGATTCTCTTATAAAAAGTGGTTTGAACTTTTTCTATAAAATCTAAATACCTGAGATTCCATATGTGCGCACCATACATTAAAACACTGGATACAAGACTATCGAAAAGTCGAACAATAGTGTTCCATGAGTTAAGTTTTAATCTGTGAATCAGAGAAATCGTTGCTCCTACAGCAAGGTTAGATTTACGAACAGCTTCATCTTTCGCCTTGATAAAAAGTGCAGATTGGGTGAATGGGGTGCCCAGGTAGATGTAACTTTTAACAATATCAATCTCGGACTTTCCGCACATAAAAGGTGGATATTTTTTGTTATGGCCATGACCTCCCTGCCTGTAGATTACTATTTTCGTTTTTTCTATTTTAACTTCTAGCTCGTTTATCCTACAGTAGTCCAATAATCCTTCAAGAATCTTAAGCATTCCAACCAGGGAGTCCGCGAAGAAAGCCAAATTGTCGACGTAAGCTAAGAGCAATATTACCAACATAGGGTCTATTGATACACCTCTGATAGCTCTGGCATACATAAATTCTTGTAAATCAGCAATTAAAAATGTAAACATTGTTGGACTCAAAACCTCCACCTGCATGACTCCTTTCGTTATTACAAATGTAATAAATTTTGACCCACAACCCTTCGAGATTCATTTGTTCCATAAGATATTATGACTAACTGATGGAAAGGCTGATCAAAAGTCAACATACAGTACAAAAAGTTTCCCTCCGTTCAGTCTCAGACGATTTTGAATAATTGCGTTCAGGTTAAAGATCTGATCCGTGCAACCTCTTCCCCTCCTGAAACCTGCCTGCCACTCTGGAAGGAGTTGCATGTCTTCAGCCCAAGCTGTCAGCCTTTTGGAAAGAATCTGCGTAAATATCTTTGTAACACAGTTAACTAAGGCAATAGGGCGGTAGTTAGCAGTTTCAGTGACATCCCCTTTCTTGTGTATCATTCTAAGAAATGTTTGAGACCACGATATTGGGACCTTTTCTTCATCAATTATTTTATTATATAACGAGTTTAAGTAAAGGATCAGATTGCCGGGCAAATTTTTTAAAAAGTCTTAGCTAATACCATCCGGACCAGGGGCCTTACCATTTTTTGACTGTTTCAAGCTTGAAATAGTTTCATCAAGAGTTATATGTGAGTCAAGATAAGGATTTCGAAAATTATTAATCGGTATTAAGTAAGAATTTGAATCCCGGAATGGGTAGAGAGATTTCAAGTACTGTTCCCATATGTTTAAGTCTGTATCATCATAATACACATATTTGAAATTATAGCTATTTACTATTTTCCAGAATTGTTTAGAGTCAATTGCATTCGCGAGAGAATCTAATAAAGAATTTTTATAATCTTCCTTCTTGGAGTCTAATAATTTTGTATGTACTTTCTTACAGTTCGTATAAATCGACACAATATCAGGATTAAATTTTTGTTCCTCGCATTTCTTAAGTACTTGCTTCAGCTCTCTTTTACTTTTTCTAAATTGTGTTTCAAACCATGGTTTCGAAGGACTGAGTTTTTTAGACGGTTTTACGGTCATGTTAAGTTCTATGGCTGTCACTGTAATAGCATTAATTAAATTTTTTGAAAGGTCATCTCTCGACAACATTGCAGAGTTAATATTTGGAGGATACTGTATAATTTCTTTAAATTTATCAGCAAAGTCATTATTCCACTTTAAAAAAGGGGTGCTCGGATAGTTCGCATAATTTAAATTTGAGTGATCTAATAACTTCAAAGCTATAGGAAAGTGATCCGTTCGAGTTGGAACTTTCAGCACTTGGAAATCCTCGATTGACTGAATTCCCACACTATTAGACCAGACAAAATCTATGATTGAAGAACTTTTTTCTCTTAGGAATGTACATTGAGCTGGGCAGTCGCTTTTAGTTCTCCCATTCAGGACAAAAAACCAATTTTTTTCAAAGCTTTCTACCATCTGTTTTCCCCTTTTGTCTAGATCAGCGACCAGACTTGTTCTTACGTCATACAAATTTAAATTGTTACAGAGAGTTTCCTCCTCTAATTAATTCATTTCTCAAATTTTACCGTTAAAATCCCCTCACACAATTATTGAGTATTCCGGATATTTCAATGACAGGTCAAAGATTATTTCGTTTATATTGAACAGAAAATGATCAAAATTAGAATTGGGGCTAGAGTATATTGATCCAATAACTATATTAAATCTATTATTGCCTTCGAGTTTAACAAAAATGTAATCCTCTGCCGCACATATCGTTTCCATTTTATATTTCTTTGCGTTGTTGATGATATGTAGACCCCCTTTTGCTCTTGTTTTTGAGAATTCTCTGGTAACTGTACTGTAGACAACTTGACAGGCAACGTTACGTTGAGGATACGTAATCTGAGGTGGAGAAGTAAGCCATGTCTCACTCACACATATGATGTCATCTGTAGTAGTACAATTGTAGATATCGTGTAGATTATTAATTCCTCTTGCATTCCAAAATATAATTCGAGATGCTGGTACTGTTGTCGAACCGTTTATGAACTTGGGATCGACTTAGAGCCTTCGCCTGCCGGTGTTTCCTTTAAAAAAGGTTTGATCGAATTTTCTTTTTTAGTATGTTTTATTTTTTTATTGAAACCTTGGCTGTAAGAATCTGATTTTGGGGGGCGACCTCTTGTTCTTTTCCTGCTAACAGAAGAGCTTAAAGAAGATGTTGATATTCCCCCATCAGACTGATAAACATCCTCACTCTTCTCTGCCACAATCTTGGCGGCTAAGGATTCATCAAAATACTGCTTATCCATGAATAATCGGGTTCCTTTAATCGTTGAGCACTTCCCAAGACTATCAAGCTTTTGTTGATAATCTCGAAGCTTTTTGCGTATTTCTCTTTGTGCATGAGTAAAGTCATTTGCAAAATATACGCTAGACTGATGATTATCGTACACATTTTCACTGGGCAAAAGTTCTTTTCCAACGAGGCGAATTTGCTTGTTCCGCATTTGTATGGCATTGCTGATTGCCACGAAGCTCCCACTGTTCAGAAGTACGCAGTTGTCTTTTGAATTGCTGCAGTTGATGGAGTACGATTCATTTCTATATAGTTTATATTGTTGAATCACGTACTCTAGGTCCTAGCTTAAAGGTCCGTCACTGTGCGGTTGCTGCAAAGTTGCTTCTGTGGTGAAGTGCGACTTTCTCAATGATTCTTCTATTTTCTTTTCAGCACTTTCTACTTCAGCATATATACGAGCTATTTGTTTCAGCGGCTGATCTCCTTTTCGTATCATTCCTTTTATTGTGCAACATTTCGTGAGCACAATCCACGTTTGTCCCAATCTGAACATTGCCCTCACTGACTAAAATTGTAACTGACTTTCTTCATAAAAACGTGTTCATTTTACTAAATTTTACATAATTATTTTGTTTAGATCTTAAGAATGGCTCAAAGCCGAGCCGAAACGTTGATTAAATTTTGACACCTTAATTAAAATGTGTTGTTTTTTTATAAGACTGTAAAGACCATAAATTGTTTATTTGGATTTTATCGACAACAGTCTAAGAAAGGAGCTTGGTTTTTGGTTCACCACAAACCGATATTAATTTGGCTAACTATATGTTGTTTAAATAAAGAATTTATATAAAGAAGGTGTTTGCCGAGTTGTATCAGAGTTTCTTTGCTTTCATGGCACTAAATAATTCACAAAAAAGTTAGAGAAAACAGCATGATAATCATGAAAAAAACCTGGGCGGTCAACCGACCGCCGCGCGATCGCACGTGTGACTCAAGTTGGCGCGAACGGATTAAGGTTAAAGTAAAGGGTCCTACGCTTGGGAAACAAATCCGTCCCTTTTCTCTAGCATTTCTTCGTCCACTTATGGTTCTAACATATTCTCCACTTATTAAACACTGCGAACAGCTATTGTATTCAGTACGTCCTTTCAGGTATAAAAGAAATGCTTTAGCTGGCGTATCGCACATTAAAGCATCAAAAGAAACTGAAACATTTTAACCTTGTAGTTCTTTAGTTGTTAGATTAATTGCTTCTTCAACGAATGGTTTCAGGAAGTTTTAAATAAAGAGCAGGTAATTTATCATGAACGTATTTTTTATTATGGGTGGAAGGAATATTTGTACATTTTAGTTCAGCATTAGCAATTCAGCTTCCGCATGTTTGTCTCACATATTTTCTGAATGTAAACAGCTGAAACAGTCTTCCTTTTCCAACTCGTTTTGAGGTTAAAAGCAGGAACCCGACCTAAACCAAACAAATTACGTTATTCAAAATACCGAAATTGTAACGAAAAGGAAACGGAAGATTCGGTACTTTTTGCATAACGTAACGTGTAATTTGTCCTAATTTAGAGCCATTCATGCATGTCGCATTTTTGTAAGCACGGTAAACACAGAACACAGAGTGATGCAAAACGAGACCCAAGACGAGACCGCGGGACGAGAAGTCGCCATAGAAGTCGCGAAGACACTCGTGGCGCGTCTTGCATTTCCGTTGGATCGAATAAGGCTGCTGCGCCATATATGTATTATTCAACGACAGCGCGCGGTTTTTAAATACAGCTTTCTTCATTACACTTGGAAATAGTAAAAATACATACAAGTCCATTAAAAATTAAAGACGCATTTTTCAACTTTATTAACTAATTGTCTGAAATTTGATTTTAAATTTGATTCTAAATTTCAGTCAATATTAAACATGAAATTCAAACTCCAAATTTAAGTTATAAAAATAAAAAAATGTTTAAAGTTGAAATGATTCCAACAGTTTCATCTTTAAAAAAAATTCCAATTTAAATTGACAATTTTTGAAATATTATGTAAATACAAAACAAAAATTTCTGGCTGTTTGTAATTTTATACGGTTTTTTTTTTTTAACTTTCGGAATGACCATACACAAATATTTCAAAAAATTCTTCACTCGGGGTAAGCATTTGTACACATATTTGTTAACTATTTTCTTTCACACTTTATTCTTTTATAGTTTTTTATGGTTTTGACATATTTTGTGTAATTACACAGCTGTAAGAATGTTACTTGATGTACGCATTTTTTAAAATATTTTTTTAACATTCAAAAAAAGAACCAAAGAGAATAGTAAACAAAAGTTTAAAAAGTTGTAAATTATTTTTTTCTTTTTAAAAAGTTACAGAATAACAAAAAAAAAGTTCTTGCTAATCTTGCACCGATCGAGTAAAGGGACATACTATTGAATTACCATTTTTAAATAAATAAAATGCATTGCACATTAAGCAATTTTGCAAATGCATTCAATTAATGTTACTCATAAAAATTTCCTAATTTATACTTACAATAAAATTGGGAGTGTTTCCATTTTTATGAATAAACCATTTTTACAATAATTATAGTTCAAATTATAGTTATAAGAATTACTATTATTCAAAACTACGCTTCTTACTTATGCATTCATGCTATAAATAATGCCTCTCACGAAGTGCGACGCACATGCGCCGCATATCGTGCCCATCACGAAGTGCGACTCATATTCCTCGTACGCGCGTGTCCCTTTACACAGTGCGGCGCATATGCCTCGCACTCTGCAGGCAGGGCCTGCCTCGCATTCCGTGCGTGTAACGTTCCCCGCACGTTCGCTATCTGGGTTTATACGAGTGTTGGCTTTCAGTTTCCATGTCAGAGATCATTAGTGAATTAGTAGCCACCGAATATACTACTCTTTCAGAACCATGTCGGCTCTCCTGTGGATAATCATCTTCTGAATCGTAGGAAGTATATATATCCTAATACGTTGAGCTTTTTTCGGTTTCGTAAAGCTTTGAGCTTTCTCCTACATTGTGTTTATAAATATTTTCTTCAATATCAGTATCTTCAAGTTTACTTGGTGTCGAGTGGAATATCCACATACAGTTGACTTGTTTAAATTTTCCTTGTATTCATAGTGCAGTCAACTCAAAGAGAAGTGAATATTGTATACATATACATATATATTAGAGTGGTCCAAAAAAACCGACTGTTTAAATGTTCATGGGCGCCTCGAAATTCGTATAGCCTAGGAAAAATCAGAATATGACTATTTTTTGTTTTATGGTATAGTTATTTTTCAGCTCGCTAAAATGTTTTAAAAATTTTTGTTGATGTAATGTAAAATTGATAAAGCTGTGAGTCTACTCTAAGGATTCACCTACTTGGTGAAGTTATGGGTTATTTATGATTTTATGGAGTGTTCGTGCCTTTACCCGGTTTGCCGAGTTCTGCCACTCTCTTTAGGGTCAATTTTTATTTCGAATTTCCAATAGAATAGGTTCGACTTAGCCGTTTATGACAGTCGCCATAAACGCTTCACCTGTATAGCCTACGAGTGAACCTATAGTTAAATTAACAGTTTTTACCCATTTTTCAAACCACTTTGTTTAATATAAAGCTTTGACCATTTCAGTTGTTCTTTTCGACATTTATTCTGAGAGGTATAAAGTATACTCTGTAAAAATTTCACTGCAGACAAACTTCACCAAAGCGTGCAAAGTGTTCACCAAAGTCTGAAAATATTGAAATTTTCGTAGATTTCTCCTTGTTGCAGAATTGTTACATAATATTTCCGAAATATGAAAAGTTGACTAAATCCATCTTGAACTCTCGGAGAACAAAAAACTCTAACATTGGATAAATTGCTTGATAACTTCTTATGAAAAATGGAACTTGAAAAAAAAGTTTTATTCTTACACGTTAAACTCCATAAGAGGAACAATTGCTTTTAGCAAGCTGAAAAATGACTCAACAACAAAACAAAAAAACAGGCATATTCTGATTTTTCCTAGGCTATACGGCGTAGCGGAAAATTTCTAATCCAACAGTCCTAGTCAACCTCAATTTCTAATACTCTAAGAGACTAACAATAAATAAATTCAGATTTGAAATCCAACCAAAATCACGAAGAAGGGAAAAATGAGGTAAAGATTAAATATTCATTTTCAAATGCAGAAACGAAGAAACAATCTTCTTATAACAAATTTTATATTTTTAAATAATGTTAAATGATTTCTGCATGATTTATTCCATTAACGAATTAATCTTTCAAATTATAAATCGATTCATGGCGATATGAAGAAATGAAACAGAAAATAAAATTTGTTGAATAAACTATTCTTATATGTTTAAAATCGTTTTTATAATGAACAGTATTTTATTTTTCCGGAATTCCATAATCAATAATTCAGTCGTCATACTTACTGCACGTATAATTAAATACTCCTTTCAACGATTTGTCATTTTGTCCCTACTATATTTAATACTTTGAATCAACCCACATAACACGCAATGTTGC
>CAKNWU010200945.1:0-12504 GCA_932072015.1 Andricus quercustozae | reverse complement strand
GAATCCAATACAGTCCAATATAGTAATACCAAATCTTGAAAATAGGATCCTTAGGGACCTCAGCTTAAAAGTAGGGCACACTAGGGAATATAGGGACCAGTTTGTGAAGCCTGGGATCAGGAAGATGTGACTTGGCCAGTGGCTCAGGGATATTTAGCTCGCTTGTTCTCACGGACCGTACTTTTATGGACTTCGATTTTGCCGTGGCGCACCAGTCGCGACGCAGGCAAATAGGAGTCCACTAGCGACGATTGGTTCGTCGATGCCACTGGGAGGGGGCTTCGTACGATTGGCTCGCTCTCACCAGGAAACAGTTTACAAGCATGAAACAAAACATTGAAGCCGCGCTTGCGCTGTGAGCTGCAAGACAGATTTTAAAATTTCTACGGGGATACGCGGCTCGGAATTCTAACGATTCTGACAGCTGAGGTTAGAATGCCCAGTCAACGAGAGAAGGAAAGAATAATATTTTAACAATAAATTATCCAATTTAACAAAAACTGACTTTATCCTCGATGTTTTTTATTGTACAGTCGCGAGTTAGGAAATATTTTCCACTTTGTGTTAACACATTTTTGAACATTATGAATGGATGAATCAAAGGGTGTTTTCGATTTGCCGATCGGACGTTTAGTTTTTTGATAATGATAAAAATACTTTTGCTGCTAACGAGTCTGTTATAGCATCGAATGTTTGCATTTTGGAAATTGTTGTAAAAAGTTAATGAAATGGTTATAACCATTAATTTGTTTAAACAAATGTTTAAGAAAAAGAGTCCCTCAGAGGTGTTGAAAGGTAGATCGGACTCTAAGTTTGTTTATGTTTTAAAAAGTGTGAATTCCATAGATACAGGAAGCTTCAGAATTGCAAAATTCATCGGGCTTTAACAAAAGCGCTTGGCGGCATAATCAAGTTAGGGCTTCAGTTTTTATTTTACAATGGCATTAGGTTAACTTCGTTTTCATGATTTTTCATAAATTATGTATATATAAAAAACTATTGAGAAAATCATTGAACCAGAAAATATTTTCATGCAATTCCGGATTTGTTTTTGCTGTGGATTTCATATTATATATGCTATTATATTTACCAATAGAATAAAGTAAAATCGCTAGCGTAAGGACCAGGCTCCGAATAAAGAACTTCATTTTTTTCAAAGTGGACGAAACGATTCAATAAAAATGTATGCGTAAGGTATATAACTATAGTGAATACATTCTGTTTCTTTAGAGTATATATAACAGTCACTATCTCATTGTACATTGTAAATTTTTCGTAAAAACCTTATTTACAAAACGATTTAAAGAGAGACGTAATTTAGAGGACGTATAATGACGAAATGTGTCATATGAAAAAAAAGACAGATAGTAAATGAACATGCAATTGTTTCATTGCATTGTATACAAAATTGAATTTTAAATTAAAGCAGTCAAAATGGAACTCTTGAGTTTTAAACTTTTATATTTGAAGCTCAAAAAAATCAATCAATAAAGTTGTAAATGTTCAAAATTGCATCATTTAAACCAAATTGAAGTTAGAAACATTCAAAATTGAACGATTACATTTTTTTTAAAGTAACCATTTGTTAAATTAGGAGTTCAATTGTTATTCATACATTAAAATGTCAGGATTTTTCTGTTATGAGAAATGTTTCTAATTCGGTAAAATCATAAAATATTGACAATTTTATTATCCAGAAATTTAAAATTGTTGCTCACTTCTAGTTTCGGGAATTTTATATTTTTCATCTTTTCTTTTTCGGCATTTTTCAGTTCGTTTGAACATTCGTCATTTTTAGTTAAAAATTCATCTCTTTAATTAAAAATTTCACTATTGTATTGAAAATTCGTTTTCTTTCGTTAAAAATGTATCTTTTGCAGTTGAAAATGCAACTGCTTGTTCGAAAATAAATTTATTATGATAAGAATTCATTTTTTCCTGTAATGGAAATTAATTTTTTAAACTAGAAATTTAACTATTTGGTAGAAAATTTATGTATTTGCTAAAAGTTTGTCTTTTTGGTTTAAAAATTCTTCTGTTATGGTTGAAATTTATTTTTTGTTGCTTAAAAAGAAATCTTTGTTAGTTGAAGATTCAAATATTTAGTTGAAAATCAGTCTTTTTCACAGAATTAAATTGTTTTTTTTAATTAAAATATTTTTTAGCTAAAATATAAATTACATGATTCATCGAGAATTCATCTAGTTAAAAAGGGCGAAATTCCTTCTGCGAACGTTTAATGATCAAGTGGTTCAAAAAAGGCTTTTTTGTAAACAAAAGTTTTTGATTCTGTTTGAAATTTAGGTTAAATAATAATTTTTTCCCCTTAGGAAAATTAGATCTAATTATTATAAGTGCTGTCTCAATAGAGTAAGTTTATCACATGAAAAAAGGCTCACAAATTTTCTTTAAAACAACTTTTTTATTCGTAGCAACAATGAAATTAAATTTTTTTACCCAAAAATTCGACTTAGAAGTTGCTTTTCATACCTTCCAATTTGGCCACAGTGTTGTAGGTGATTTTCAAGTGCTTTAGCCAATTGTTGCACACTGTACTCCTTGAAGGTCTTGAATTTTTTTGAAAATAATTTTTATTTAACCTAACATTTTGAACAACACTTTTCCAGTTCCTTTTAATTTATGCACTCAATTACTAGTAATGAACAAAATATTACCCATTTTCAAGAAACTAAGCAGATTTCACAAATAATAATATTTATAGTGACAAAAACGATTCAACCTGAAATTAATTGTAGTTAGTATCCATTCTTAGCAGTCAGAATCCACTTACTCACAAACTTCACAACATTTCGGAAATAAAAATCTCGAGAAGAGCCAGTAACGGTTTTACCATTTTATTTAGTAGGAAGTGCTAAAAGTACTAATTTAACGGTCAGATACAATGCTACTAATTGAATTAGTAAAATTTTTTTAAATTCGGATTTAGAGAGCACAACACATCCTAATAAGATCCAATTAGAAAGTTTAAAATTACCAAATACGAAACCGCACAGAACCGGATTCAAGCCGATTAAGTTCCACTTAGAAACCAATAGCTAAGACGGTACGAGTGACGAATACAGACACAATAGATCCTAATAAGGTTCAATTAGAAAGCTCACAATTACCTAATAGAACACCATCCAGAAGCAGGAACAAAACCCACATTCGAAAGTAATAGGACCTGATAGAAGCCACATCCTATTAGGTTTATAATTTGATTCTAAAAGGCATTTTTACTAGGGAGAGAAAACAGATGCGCGAAAAGAAAGACCAAATTAGGACCACACTATAGGCAGGTATAGGCCTGTCTTAAAGTGATCCGAAACTGATCTTTTCTGGTCCACAGAAGACTACAGTCCTTTTGTCCCAGCCAGCAGTTTAAACCCCCAATATCCCATCATTATTAGGGTAGTCACGAGTCAGGACCATAACCATGATTTTTACTGGAAATAGGGAAATTGGTTAAAGCCTCTAGACCTCATAAATCAGCCCAGAGTCTTCAGGACTTTCAGGTATAGCTAGTCTGTTGATACAGACAGATATCCTTATTTCAGAGAGAAAGAGTGGTATCTATTTCAATGCCCTGAAAGTGATGTAGGTATAGGCTGAAGGGTACAGCCCAGAAAAAGACCAAACGTTGTTTGAAAGTGGTCTTAAAATGGTATTAAATTGGTATTTCTTTTCCCGAGGGAAGCATCATAAATAACCTGAAAGGTACGATCGAAAAACCGAAAACACCTTTGGGTTGGACTCACGAATATCTAAAAAAAAATAAAACAATAACAAATTCGCTCACAGGTTTTTATATGTGACGTACGCCGAGGAAAAGGGGCTTACTCTACAAAAATCAAAATCAAGGTTTTTACACCTTTCGATATTTTTTGAGTTGCTCTTTATAATTAAACCATCGGAAACATTTCCGAGAGTTATCATTGCTATTAATTAAGCTGTTAGGTACCCGAGAAATCGGGGTTTCGCGCAAGAGCTCGAGATCCCGTGAAACACCTCCTACCACTCACCACTAAATCTTCGCGTCTCATCTATATCCCGTCCGTGAGCCGCGCCACTATATGCGTGAGAATGTAGTGGTAAGTGGAGAGGGAAGATTTCCTGAGTTTTCCCTCTCTCCTGAAAGTCGCGTCTATCGCGTCGACTTCGACCGCTCGCCCTGACAAATCTTACTTTTCAGAGTAAGCCCCCTTTCTTCGGCGCACGTCACATATGTAGATTTGGATTATATACTCAAAAATGGTGTGCAATTAATATCGTTGTTTATAAAAGTTGCAGAACATTAAAAAATGATGTTGGTCAGCTTGTGGGATGAGAGTGACTCAAAAATATTCTAAATCTTAAAAGTTTAAGAGGAAGTGTGAAATCCCTAAATTTTGGGGACAGGATATGAGAGAGGTCTTATTCTGAGGTAGGCGATGGAGATGCTCCGTCAGTCGGGACAATTTAGGTCGATCCTTGGGGGTGTTTCCCTCGGGTAATAGTTGGAGCGAGTAAGCTAGGGAAATGTGGCTTGGGTCGAAACCCGGGGAGGTTTGGCTCTCTTGTTCTCGCGGAACGTAGACTTTGCTTCTGAAGCGGCGCACCAGTCGCGACGCATGGGAATTGGGTTTTACCAGCAAATGATTTAAAAGTTTTTTTTACATATAAAAATTGGTAAATCTGATACTAAAAATTATTCAAGTTTGAAGAATTTGTGCTTAGAATTGATAAATTAGATATTGGTCAACTTTGAACGTTTAAGTTTGAAAGCGCCAAATTCTCAAGGCTGCAAATTTTTGAATTATTCGATTTGGAAAGTTGCCAACTCTAAATTGTTCAATATCAAGAAATTAAGATTGTTAAAGGAATGTGGAAAGATGCGAGTAACCAAGGTTATTTCTTATCTGGATAAAAGTTTTCAAGGCATACTTCTCTCGACATTTTTGTACGATTAGTCGAGTTAAAATTGGGCAATTGTGACATAATTTGCTCTATGATATGTATACTACGACGTGCAATAGAAAATGCTTGGGTGAGAATCTCTTGCCGTACTATAAACATAGTTCTAAATCAAAGTATTTTTGTTGATCCAACGTTATCTCTGCCGAGCCTTCATTTTCCTTAATGAATTGTACATTTTAATAAAATACCTGGGATAATTCTTTCAGATCCTCACAGAGCGCGACTCTTGCCTGATATTCTATTGCTTGATGCGAGAGTGAAACAACTCTGGTAGTCCACTGGACCACATGGTCATCCGAAATTGTAATCTGGCGTTATCCAGTTGTAATCCAGAGGAATAAAATTCTAATTATAATACGTAGTAATTCACTTGTAATCCAGCGTAATGTAGATATAACCATAATAATGCACTTTTATTCGAAGTGATCTACTTCCCTGCTGGAAGTAAAAAGATAGAGATCCTATCCTTATGAATCATTTTGAATCTTTATGATCGAAATAGATAGAGAAAATGTATCCCATTCTATCTCTTTGTTAATCAAAATTCGCGTCTACCTTTTTCAATCCACTCTTTTCTATCTCATCCTATATTTTATCTATCCAAGTCAATCTATTTCTATCTTTTTGTCAATCTAAATTGACGTCTTTCTTTTCCAATCTCCTTTTCTCTATCTCATCCTATCCTGCTTCTATCAACGTCAATCTTTTTCTACCTCTCAATTAATCTAAACTCCCTTGATCTTTTTCAATCTTCTTTTCCCTATCTCTTGTTATCCTCGATCTATCCACATCAATCTTTTCTCTATCTCAGCCTGTCCTGATTCTATCAACGTCAATGTTTTTCGATCACTCTATCAATATAAACTACCGTTATCTATTTCAATCTCCTTTTCTCTATCTCTTATTATCCTATATGCATTCTCGTTAATATTTTTCTATCTCTCTGTGAATCTAAATTCCCTTCTATTTTGTTTAGTATCCTCTCCTCTGCACCCTCGTTTCCTACATCTATGATGGTCTATTTTTTTCTATCTATTTTTCAGTCTAAATTCACGTCACGGTATCTTTCTTGTGCGTGGGCAATGAAATTAGAATAGAAAATGATAATAGTACTCAGTTGCGGAAGATCGATTTATATTAAAGGGATAGAATGAAGTAAAGAAAAGGATAAGGGTCTTTGGTTACAGAAGATAGAGAAAGAGATGTAAAGATTGAAATTAGTAATAGATAGACATACTTAGGGATAGAAAAAGATAAGAGTCTTCGATTACGAAAGGAAGAGTCAGAGATAGAAAATTATTAAGGTTAGGGATAGGAAAATATAGCGTTAGATAAACGACGAGATAGAAAAATATAGACGTTGCTAGATATAATATAGGATGAGATAGAGAAGAGAAGATTAAAAAACGATAGACAGGAATTTAGATTAACAGAGATAGAAAAACTTTGACTTAAATAGATACAGGGTAAGCTGAGACAGAGCATAGAGGATGGATAAAGATAGACGTGAATTTAGTTTGAAAAATAGATAGAAAATTATATACATGAGATAGGGAGGATGCGATTAGAAAAGATAGAGGGAAATTTATATTGACAGAGAGATAGTAAATATCGACGAGTATAGATAGAGGACAAGATGAGATAAAATAAGAGGGAGTTGAAAAAGATTGACGCAACTTTATATTGACAGAGATATAGAAAAAGATTGACGTAGATAAATGCAGGATAGGATGAGATAGAGAAGAGGGGATTGAAAAAGATGCACGTGAATTTAGATTGAAAAATGAATCGAAAAAGATTGACGTTGATAGATGTATGATACAATGAGATGGGGAACAGGAGATTGAAAAAGATAGATGGAAATTTATATTAATTCGGGGATGGAAAAATATTGACGTGGATAGATGAAGGATAGGATGAGATAGAGAAAAGAAGATTGGAAAAGAATGACGTGAATTCATAACGAAAAATAGATAGAAAAAGATAGACGTGAATTCAGATTGAAAAATAGATAGAAAAAGATAGACGTTGATAAATAAAGGATAGGATGAGATAGAGAAGAAGATATTGGAAAAGATAGGCGAGAATTCGGATTGAAAAATAGATAGAACAAGATAGACGTTGATATATGTATGATACAATGAGATAGGGACGAGGAGATCGAAAAAGATAGATGGAAATTTAGATTGATTCAGTTATGGAAAAATATTGAGGTGGATAGATGAAGGATAGAATGAGATAGAGAAGAGGGTATTGAAAAATATAGACGTGAATTCATATAGAAAAATATATAGAAAAAGATATATGTTGATAGATGTATGATACAATGAGACCTGAATTTATATTGACAAAGAGATAGAATGGGATACATTCTCTCTCTTTCTATCGTAAAGATTCAAAATTATTCAAAAAGGTAAGATCTATATCTTTTTAATTCCAGCAGAGTGACGCTAGGTGGCTGAGGGTAAAAGTAGCCAACAAGTGAAATCAGACTTCGGGACTATAAGTAGAGGCCTGGAAAACCGTTTTCTTCCAAGTTCGAAACAGTTGTCGACTGTGAGGTATGGGAATTAATTTTTAGTATGTAGGTATATCGGCATTTTCAGTCATTTACCTGCATTTAATGAACCTAATAATGTTTGTCCTGCAAAATTTAGCACAAAACACGTCAAACTATACTTATTGCCTATTTTCATTTAAAAAAATCATGTCATTCGAAAAAAAAGAATTTTTCCTCAAAATTCAAGAATTTTGAGGTTATGTCAAAACTAAGGGCAACACGATAAAACGGCCTTCAGATTCATTTGTGGGTCCGTGTAGTGTGCATGTGTGAAGCCTCGGTGGCTCAGACGATAGCGCGTCAGACTTCCATGCAGGATGTCTGGGGTTCAATCCCTAAGCCGGGTTCCAATGGAAATTTTTCTATGTACTTCTACCAGGGCTTCGGTGGTTCGGAACCCACCTTAAACTGTAGGTCCCCAAAGAAAAAGCTGGCGCCTTACCAAGGATAAATGGGCTCTTTCGAAGGCCTAACTTTGGGGGTCGAAGCTGATTTTGAGAAGACTTGAAAATGAGTCAGCGATCTTCTTGCGCTTGGGGCTCCTACGGGGGAACCACGCTCGATGGTCGCTGGCCGACTTCGAGTAATGAACACGCACACATCTAACTGATGATCTCAGAGGGATCGGTCCGTCCACCCTAGTCTGCCCGTATCCCCTCTCTGCGTCCTGCTAGGGAGGATGCTGAATGGCACAGTATGTGGGGGCCGCTTTGCCTGATCAATAGAGTAGGACGTCGTTTACTGTGCGATAAGCATGCCTGGCACCTGAGAGGTATAATTTCAGAATGTTGGTAACAACGAAACCCACCGAGATCCAAAAACACTCGGTGAAGATGGCCGGATTCGGAGTACTGCCTTGAGAATAAACACGGATGTGGCACAATAGGCTTCATAGCTTGAGGGCCACATTACAACTAACTAATGTGCATGTGCGCAGTACAATAATGTGTCCATAATACTCCTAGGAGTGTTATGGGCTCATAGTCATACTCCACACATGCGCTTTCGCAAAAATGAATATTTTTATAATTATATAAATGTGAGGAGTTAAATAAATAGATTTACAATTTATAAGTATTTTTAATTTATTTGTTCTACATTTACATTCTTTGTGCTTGAATTAATTTAATTAGTGAAATTTTTCAATCAAGCTTACGGTGAAAAGGTAAGTTCTTATTTTCTGTTTCAGACAGTCGGCGAATCTCACCGGTTTTTGAGTTTACCTTAACCGGGTTGCGACCATGTAATACTGTAAAATATAATCTTAACAAAACACCATAAGAATTAAATTTTCCAACGATGACATTATCCGGTGATACTAGAACCCTAGCAGGTAGGTTTATTCTGTAAAGGGGGCCGATTTCTTCTCCATACGTTACACGAAGAAGATCACGGGTTTTTACATTTTTAATCTGATAACCATGCGGAACAGTATATTTTTTAATAGGAGGAGGAGGAGATCTCGGCGGAGATTCGCTACTAGAAGTGGAATAATCATAGAAAGACGATTCGGAAGATCCTTCTTCATTTTCGTAAACATATCTATCTAGTGTTCGACGGTTGCTCTGTGAACTAAATTCTGAAAGCAGAGATATAGTATTGAATTAATTTTCATCCCTATAATTTATTAGATTGCTAGATTACGCAAGGATTAAAATTTGAAATCAGATTGAATGTTAATATTCTACGACCAGAAGTTCCCTATATCTATAAATTTCAACATTTGCAAAGTATTATATACAATCTAAGGGTGCTCATGTCTCAGGAATACTGAATGCGTCGGAAAACTTTAAAAAATGATTAAATTTTTTAAAAAATGGATTTAAAAATGTCGCCTTGTGACATTTCGGAGCAGAATCCACAGGTGTTTTCTGTTTATTGACTTGACCCTTACATTGTTTATATTGCTTCGAAAAAGTTTCCAATCTAAGGAGGAATGGTGGAAACGTATACGATTAACGTGGAGGGTTGAAAATAATATTTAAACAACAATTTATTAACTTAATAGTGTAAAAAAGCGAAAAAGATGTTCCGTCAGTCGGGATAATCCAGGGAGATCCGGGAGCAGGGCTTGGGAGCGCTTCACTCGGGCAAGAGTTTTTGGATCAGGGAGATGTGACTTAGCCGGAAGCTCAGGGATAATTGGCTTATTTGTTCTCGCGGACCGAACTTTTATGGGCTTCGCTTTTGTCGTGGCGCACGACTTGCGACGCAGGCGAATAGGGGTATACTAGCAAGGATTGGTTCGTCGATATCACTGGGAGGGGGCTTCGTACGATTGGCTCGCTCTCACTAGGAAACAGTTTACAAGCTAGAAAAAAAACATTGAAGTGGCGCTTGCGCTGTGAGCTGCAAGACAGACTTTAACATTTCTACGGGGATGCGCGGTTAGGAATTTTAAGTCTTCTGACAGTTGAGGTTAGAATAATAGTTGAACAATAATTTATTCACTTTAAAAAAACTCACTTTATCCACGATTTTTTTATCGTACAGTCGCGAGTTAAGAAATATTTTCCACTTTGTCTTAAGTAATTTTTGAACATTATGAATAGATGAATCCAAGTGTGTTTTCGATTTGCCGATTGGACGTTTGTCGATCGAAGAATAAGAGTCGCTTAGAGGTGTTTAAAGGTAGATCAACCCTAAGTTTGTTTATGTTTAAAAAAGTGTGAATTCCATAGATATAGGAAGCTTCGGAATTGTAAAATCCATCGGGCTTTAACAAATGCGCTTGGCGGTATAATCAGGTTTTGGCCAGTTCAAACTAGTTATATTATGCCAGTAAAATCCATTTTTTTTATTTCGATTACCTTCAGTTTTTATTTTACAATGTCATTAGGTTAACTTCGATTTCATGATTTTTTCAGAAATTATGTATATTTATAAATTATTTTATATAACTTTGCGAAACAACCCTATTATCGGAATTAGAAGTATAAAACTATTTACAAAAGCATTGAACTAGAAAATATTTACATGCAATTCCGCATTTGGTTTTGCTGTGGATTGTATATTTTATATATGATATTGTATTTACCAATAGAATAAAGTAGAATCGCTAACGTAAGGACCAGGCTCCCAATGAAGAACCTCATTTTTTTCAAAGTGGAGGAAACGATTTAATAAAAATTTATACGTACGATATAAAACTATAGCGAATATATTCTGTACGATTATAGTGTATATAACAATCACTATCTTATTTGACCTCGTAAATTTTTTGTCGAACCTTATTTACAAAACAATTTACAGAGAGAAGTAATTTAGAGGACGTACACTGACGAAATGTTTCATATGAAGAAAAGACAGATTGTGAAACAACATGTAATTGTTTAGTTTTTTTATTATTAATAATGCATTTGAAGCATAAAAAATTGAATTGCAAATTAAAGCACTCAAAATGGAACTCTTGAGTTATAAACTTTGATATTTGAAGCTTGAAAAAAATGGTTTGAAGTAAACATTTTTTAAATTAGAAGTTCAATCGTTATTCATACATAAAATTCAACACTTTCAATCACAATTTTTTTTGGTTTTCAAATGGTACAACTAAAATTGTGTCGTTCAAAGTATAAATTTACCGGACCGACTGAAAAATTCCGAAAAATAAAATTGCCGCAACAGGAAAATTTCAAAATCATAAAATTCCCGAAGCTAAACCATTAAAAAGTGGCTTTATTAATCAATAAATAATAAATAAGATTAAAAATATGTTCATGAAGTAGAATTATTTTATTTTTTAGTTTCGTACTTAACAATTTTTAAATTTGTTAGATTCCGGAATTCCATAATTGATCAATTTCACTATGGTCTTGTTTTTTGAGTTTATTTCGAAAACGGCAAAAGCCACTTTAGAAAGCAATAGGACCTAATACAAACCACATCCTATCAGGTTCTATTTGGCTTCTAATAGGCATTTTTACTAGGGGAGTACCGAATACAACCACATTAGATCCTAATAAGTAAAGTTGTTGTACTTGGTCCAACAAACAAAAAAGTCAATGGATGTAACACCCAAAATTGAGCCGTTTCTAAGATATTGGTTTTCAAAGTCGCAAAGTTCATACATTGTGAATACTGAGCTTGCTTATTAGCAGGACATCAAGCAGCTTTAATCTGAAAATTTTAAGAGATAATTAAACTTTTCTTTCACGCGAAGTTTTGGCTGATTTTTTTTTTTTAAAAGCCTTATCATACATTAAGAATGATTAACGCACACACCTATCTCTTAATTAAGTAATATGAAATCTGTTTTCCTCTTATATTCTTATAATAATAAAATAAAAAGGTCCGATTTGAATATGTTGCAGAGAACACGCGATTTTCACATCAAACTTTGCTCGTGCCACGATTTCGGCCAACGAGAGCGTGGTACAGGTACTAGGTTCTGATTCGCTTCGCTCACGCCAGGCTGGTAGCCAACCAACATCTATTCCCACTCTAGCGGAACCCGCTGACACGGACGCCGCGCGGGTTGGCTTGCGCGCATCACAGCAGCGACCAACCGCAAGCTATCCCCCACCACGTCCTGCACGAATGGCGCGCGCTGCCCAGCGGGTCGCGTATAAATATCGGTGATCCCGCACCACAGGATCATTCGCCAACCGACAGCCTTAGACGACTCTTCGACGCTTAACGGAAAATTCAGCAAGCAGTCAACATTCACCGACTGGAGAATAGTCGCCAACATATCTACGTTGGATACCGACCTACGTGGGATGTGCCAATTCAGCTGTGCAGCAATCCGGACTCCCTCCCCGGATTACGGGTACGAACCCGTTTACGTTCTGCGACGCATTCTCATTGTTCGGCCTGATTTCTTTTGATTTATTAAATAAAGGTTTCATTATTTTTTAAACTGACCTTCTTCGCCTCTCCCGGGTACAATAGTTTAGGTCATCAAACATGTACTATGAGCGTAGGTTTAGAAGTATTTTCTGATTCATTTTGTAATAACCACACTCACAGGAGACCTTCAAAGTTGCCGC
>CAKNWU010200908.1:0-16382 GCA_932072015.1 Andricus quercustozae | reverse complement strand
CCGACTTAGGGTTTTCAAAAGAAAACCCCTCCAATTCCACTAAATGAAAACTTAAGATACCATCTGTATATCAATATTATTTTATTAATTTTGACCCAGAACAGCGAGAAAATATTTATAAGTAATGACAGAATACTTATATATGGTTGCCTGATTATCGCCACACTTGAATAAAAATTTTTAATTCAAAATAGAAAACCAGACGAGGGCCTTGTCTAAACCCTACTTTAATTGGGGCTAAATAGGGCAATTTCTGCACGGGAAATTCTTCTTAAAAACCAAAACTTACGCAAAAAGATCAATTTTAAACGAAAAATAATTGTTTTTCAACTGGAAAAAATGAAATTTTCAAAACACATAGTTAAAATATTAAATAATGAAATTGAATTGAAGTAAGATAATGATTCTCTAAACGAAAAAAATAAACTTTGAACGTAATAGCTGAATTTTCAACCCAAAGGATGAACTTTCTGACAAAAAAATGGAATAGGTAAATTCTCAGTTGAAGAAATTAATTTTCAATAAAAGAAATTAATTTTGATAAAAAATGATTAATTTTCAATAAAAAAATGATGTTTAACAAAATATATGAATTTTCAACAAAATTTTGAATTTTTAAAGGAATTTTCAGATTAATAGTTAAATTTTCAACTAAAGAAATGAATTTTCAACCTAATGGCTCTATCAGAAAGAACTAAGAAAGCTGTTTATCTTCAAAAATTTTTTAAGGAATTAGGATTTAACGACCTTGCAAAAGTCAAATTGTACGACGAAAATTGTGGAGCAAAGAAAGTGGCCGAAAATCCAATATTCCATTCAAGAACCAAACACATCCATGCACGACATCATTTTTTTCGTGATATTCTGAAAAACGAAGAGCTGAAAATTTATTACGTTGCCACAGATAGTATGGTGGCCGGTGTTTTAACAAAAGGCTTATCAGGACCAAAGCACAAAAGATGTCTCGAACTAATGGGTATTCAAAATATCAAGAATAGTTAGAGTTCGTCCACATCTCGAGGGAAGTGTTAAAATATTATTTATATTTTATATCCTAAGATCAGCGAACGAACTATTTGAATTAGCTTCGATACATGATGCTATATTGTCTTTGTTTATTTATTCTCACTTTGACAGATGCCACTTGACAGATCTCTCTAACCTTGAAACTGTTGTAAAAGTTTACTTAAAAGTTCACTGATAAAGTTTACTGTTAATTACTCTCTACCTCCACGTTATTCTCTTTAATAAATTTTCAACAAAATAGCTGAATTATCAACTAAAGAAGATAATTTTAAAACAAACATGGAAAAAAGGTGTTTCTTCTAAAGTATCAACCTTTGAAGTGAAATTTGTCATATTACAGATTCAAGGTATAAAGGAAAGCTCAAATTTTTAATGGAATTAACCAAAATTAACCGTTGTGGTAATTTTTGATTTTCGAAACTATTATTTAAATTTAAATGTGGAAATTTTGGAGGTATTAGAGATTAAGTTATACATTTTTAACCTATAACATTTTTAATAAAAAGTTGTGAAATTTTGCCTGAAAAAAAGTCTGTACAAATTATTAATTAAATTTTTCGTGAAATTCTTCCCTTTTAATTTTTGTTAAATTAGGATATAAAGAGAACATTCGCTGCGCTGTGTTGCCAGTGCGGCCACATACAAACGATGGAAACTGCAAATTTTGTTTTATTATATTGGAAAATGTTGTCCATGCTTAGCGTAGCTTGGGTTTAATACTTAGTGGAACGTGAAATGAAAAAAATGTAGACATGTTATATGGTAATTGTTATCAACCAGTTCTATTAACAAACGCTGAATATTATAGATGGCTCATTTGTGAAGGGTATTTCGGGATTAATATTACTTACTTTTATCGAGAAAATGAAACTTCATCATAAAAATATGTCTCCCGATATTATTTGTTAATTTCAGAAAGACTAGGATTTTTTTACGTAATTTGTTTGTAAAAGTAACAGATTATATCGGGATACATATTTTTGTGATCAAGTGTCACTTTCTCGTTAAAAGTAAGGAATATTAATGCCGAAATATCCTTTATAAATGAGCAATCTATAATATTCAGTGTTTACTAATAGAACTTCTTTACAATAATTATCATTACAAGTCAACATTTTTTTTCATTCCACGCACCCCTAAGTATCAAACCCAAGCCACGCTGAGCATGCACATAATTTTTCCAAGAAGATAAAACAAAATTTGCAGCTTCTATCGTTTGTAAGTAACCGCACTGAAAGCACTGCGCAGCGAATGGTCTTACTAAAATGACGATATATCAGGAACCAGAATAGTCTCCATGAATATGTATATATGTATTTTGTTACATGAAAGGTTATTTCATAAGGAATATAATTTCTTTGGACTATTTTTCAGGCAAAATTTCATCATTTTTTATTCAAAATTTTATAATATTATGTGTTAATGTCGATAATTCAAAAAAATCCAACATAATAATTCAATATGGTGTCACTCCGAAAATTTCGAAAATTTAAAAAAGCCTTTAGGCCCAAAATTTCTCTCATATAACACTATAATTATTTTAACCAGTTATATTAAGATCGAACAACCACTTGCGGATTCCTACATTTCTGACGTTTATTGGCCCTCAAGTTACTTAATTGTACTCGAGAGTACTTACTGTTGAATATAAAAATAAACCTTTGATATAACAATAAAATAATTTATCATGACAAATATGTTCAGAAACGTGGTAAATGGAACCTATTAGAAAATTCTAATCAAATTCAAATAGTCGAACTTAATACTGCTTTGATGAAAAGTTCATCCGGAAGTACCTTGAAAATGTATTTTGTATGTTTTTTAAATGTTAAAAAATTGTATTAGAAGTACGATGTAGGATAATTTACAGGCGTATTTTTTTAATAAGAAGGATAATGTGGTAATTTAAAAGAATTGTAAGTAAATAAACAAATTATGTCTTTCATATGCAATTTACTGGAATTTTCTCGCTATAATAAAGAAACTTTTGTAAATCATATACAACGTTTTCAAATCATATCGGATTTTCTATAAAATCTATAACAAAGTGTTGGAAAATAAACCACATTTTTTTAAAAGAAAGGGTAATTAGTGCGCGCGTCGCGCGCACAATGTTCTGGTTTTTTAAAATGATGTCCTTAGTGATATTAAGTTATAACAATTTTGCATAAAATATTTTAAAATAATTTTCTAAACAAATTATAGGTGGGCTTCTGCATGAAAAGGGCCCTTAATGCCGGTATGGAGTTACGTATAGGGGCATATAGCCGGATAAATGTATGGAATTTTAGGCCCAAAATGAACTAATTTTTGCTGCCATTAAACGTCCACACTGAACATATGTTCAGAAAATTCGTTCATTACGAAGTTAACACCAGGATGCATTACTGACCATATAACTCAAGGAAATTTAAGCGGAAAACTTATTTTTTCTACCTTTATACATCAGCACTGAGAATTTGTTAAAAAATGTAATAAAAAATATCGGATGAGAGTTTGTTATCACTTGATATCACTGACGACATAATTTTAGAAAAATGAAGAAAAAGAACGATTTATTTCAGCCTGCAAATGTCCACACTAGGCATTTGTTTATATAATCTGTTTATAAAATTAATAAAAAATATATGATGGTAAATTATAAATTTTTATAACTGACGACATAATTTAAGGGAAATAAAAAAACGATTCCTTTCACCCTACACATTTCTAGACTAGGAATTCGTTTATTTAATTATTTATAAAATTAATTTAAAATATCAGATAAAAAATTTGTATGATCGAGTATCATTTTTTCGATAAAAGCAAGTGACTTTGAATCAAAAATGTACTTTGAAAACGAAGGATCCATAATGTAGAGTATTTACGTTTTTGAAAAAACTCAATTTTTTATTTTTTATGTTAGGTTATTAAGTTTAGTTTTTTGAAACTAACACTGAAGTGATAAATAATTGGCATTAACTCTTTTTTTTCAATTAAAAAGTGGTTGTATATGTATATGAGGTTTTTCAATGTTTAAAAATATTTGCAAAAAGTGAATAAATTCTATTCTTTAAACTTGCTCCTTTCTGGTGCTTTTTTTTGCTTAGGCATGCTGGACGAGAACTGAAGGCGGTACAGTTCACTGCAAAAGTGAGAAAAAAAAATTATATCTGCAATAGTTTAGGAAATAAAGCTCATGAAACCTATTTTTGATCAAAAAAATTGACTAAACGAATCTTTAATTTTAGTGTTCCTAAAATAACTCTGTTCTTGTGCATTACACAGCCCAACTTGACAATTGCACATTGGATGAGACTAGTAATTTCTCATAGATTTAGGGTTGCTGAATACGAATCCGACCTCAATATTGCTCTATCACATCAGGTTTTCTAAATATCCTAACCGAAATGTGCGAAAAACTCTGTATTTTCCTATTTTCGAGGGTACGTAGCATCGCGACATTTTTTTCGCGATAAAATATACACAGCATTTCAAAGTATAAGTCTTGCTCTTTCAATGCCGTTGAATTTGCTCGAAGATATTTTTTCTTCACCGAGAATTTTTATTTTGCAATTTTAAAACTACATGAATTTTTCAAAGGCTATAAGCCCAAAACCCCTGTAGCCTACAAACTCTTATCTTACAAACCCTAAGCTCACAAACCTCTACCCCACAAACCGCAAATGCACAAACCTTAATCTCACTAACCCTAAGCTTACAAGCCCCAAGCCCACAAACCCTCAATCAATAAACTCTGTCGATCGTTTTTAGCCGCAATGTGCGTTATCCAGGGCCAACCGCGGGGAGGTATCGATCACTGGCCCCCATTTGGGGGGGGGGGTCTGTATTTAGCCTTGGCAAAATTCATATCGATTGAAAATTTCAAAATCAAAATCCTCCGTGAAGAAAAAAGATATTCGAGGAAACTCGACGGCATTTGAGAGAGCAAGACTAATACTTTGAATTCTTTGTGTATATTTTTTCGAGAGAAAAAAATGTGATGCTACAATGTGCAATTATCAATAAGTACACAGAAGAGATTGGTATGGGCTTCGGATTGGACAAGTGTGCTAAGATTCATTTGAAGAAAGGAAAAATTATTGGCGTTCCCAATGACCTTGAGCTTGTGGATGTAGGTGTTATTAGACATATTGACACTGGAGAGACATATGCATATGTCTCTAAGCCGCATTCAGGACGTTACATCAACGAAGGAGTTTTTTTCGAAGCAGACACATGCATCTTCTTCAGGGAAAATAAAAATTTTCAGTTTGTTGCATTTTGTGGATTGACTATAGCGCCTGTAATACTGAAACTAACACATTGCTGCCCTTCTTTTAGTAGATAAATATATATGTTCTTACTATTTAAAGAACATTTTTTTACGTCGAACAAAGTAGAGGCAAGAGATTTGAAAATAAACTTAACGTATATATATAAATGCCATAAAAGAAGGTCTTATTCAGAAGGCCATAACTGCAATTTCATTATAGCTGGAGCACTGTATTTTTTACATTTTTATAAACTTAAGTTTGCTCTAACTTATTTTCTGACAACTTTTAACGGTAATTCACAATAACAGATTCATTTTAGTAAAACTGAAGCGAAAATTTTGTTAGTCAAGTATTTTGCTAATAAATATGTTGTAACAGCACTATCTCCTGAACTATTGGAGGTATAATCGTTGATTTTTTTCAGTTTCCTTCGAATTTTACGCCCTTCAATTCTCATCGAGCATGCCTAAGCATTAGCTGTTTAGATGTTTAACATATACAGCCTATATTCAGGTGCAAAAAAGTAGTTTATGCTATTTATTCATCACTTCAGTATTATTTCCACAAAACTGAATTTAATAACCTCACCAACAAATCGAAAATAGAGTTTTTCCAAAAATACTTCGACGATTTTTTAAATTTTGGTCTCAAAATTATCGCGACGTATCACAGTAATGAGAACAGAAAGAAACCGATCGGTTCAAGACCTTTTGGGTTAAGTTCCATCGAAGCTTATAGTGTTATAAGTAAATATTTCTTTTTTCTCTTAACTACCCCCGCGCATTAAGTTAAGAGGTGCTCTGAAGAGGAGAAACTTGTCCACGAATATAAACAAAATAAAATAATCAACTATTTTCACTAGCTGCAACAACGTACAAATTTAAATGAAAATAAAATATTTAACTGAGCCACATAAATCTCTTCAAAATTTAATACTTAATTTTTCCAGAAAAAGGGTCCAAAATTGGTAAAAAGTTTCCTTCTAAAAGTTATTTTAAAACTTATTTTTCTATTTTATCCCACTGTGGGATGTACCCACTTACTGTCCGTACAAAAAGTTTAGGCAGCTTGATTTTTGTGCAGATTTTCATGAAAATCTCAGCAAACAAAAAAATCTAAAAATACGAGACAACATGCATGTTGCAGGTGAAGGTTTTGCCAATACTGATACCAAGTTTCATAATTTTCAGATGATTAGCGATTATTTCCGGGCGAGTGAAAGGTGAAAAAGCATAATAATCCTATGATTATTTCAGAATACTCAAATTTGAATGGCTGTAAGTCACTGAAAAAAAAAATGAAAAATCTGCCAAAAATATATGGGGTTCGTTGATCCTTTCTGTGCCCAGTGGTGATATTTAGAGTCAGAAATAATTATTTGTTCATAAGTTATTGACAAAAGAGTGGGGAGGTGTCATCTGCGGAACTAAGGAACGGACAGAAATGATTCATGAAGCAAATTTTCATTGAAATTTTCAGAAGTGATAGGTGATAAATATTTCAGGCGAACTGAGTCTTAGTTTTTTCGCGGAAAAACGAAGGAAAAGTAACCCGGTTTGCCGGTTTTGAAGCATCATATCGTTATGTCCAATTAAATCACATCTTACTGGTTTGAAGTAAAAAATAACAGTAAAATACAATAAATGCGAGAACAGTAAGAAAAAATATAGTTTTTTATTCTCTCGAAATGCAAGTACAATTTTGAATAAAAGTTTATGACACATTGACTGTATATTATCTATACTTCTGAAAATAAAAAATGTAACTGTTTTGAGAAAATTTCGTGTTTTGAAAATAGGAATTTTTGAAAATTACGGCTGCCATCACTGATTCGCTAGTGTCAGTCATGTGGCACGCCTCTCACCGAGCGGGGCGGCTGTGTCCTGGTGGTAGCGTTTCTGCTTGCGACTCCGCTGGTGTGGGGGTCAAATTTTTTGGCTAGAAATTGTTTTTTGTTTTCAAATAATTAAAACATCCGAATTAGGTTACTCAGAATTTTATCACTAGAATCTTTTTTTTAAACACAAATTAAGTCATATCAAAATAGTTTCCACTTTCAATATTATATGAAGAAGGTTGAATAAATTAATCAAATACACATGTCAATAAATGATATAATATATGGAATGCATACTCTTGTTTTATTAGCAGAATTTTCGTCACTTTCCATGATTTTGTCGCTTTAAGACAGCCATGGAGAGAATGAGTTTCCGTGCTTCCGGTTTTTCTGGAACCACGGGGAAAAAATTGATTTATTAATAATTGATACTTTTTAATTTAGTAATAATTATTTATACTAATTAATAATTAACAAGAACTAATAAATATCAATAATAATTATTTTATTAATAATTGTTGATTTAAAAATAATTAATTAATTTAATGCGTGACTAACAGTAGTGAATCAGTGACGGCAGCCGTAATTTTCAAAACGTTATATTTTCAAAACCGGGCACCACTTACAAAAAAGCTGTGACACATGTCGAATGAAATTCGATAATCTTTCGAATTATATTCACGCGACCTCGATTTGAATTTCGACCCTCAGGCCTTCCCCTTTTAAATCGAAACAGCTTTACCATTTTGTATGCTTTCCTTGTTTCTCTTGTCGGCTTCGCAAGAGTAAAGAAATCTTGACAAACAGAAACAAGAAAAACCACGAAATCTCAAAAATTACAAAAAGTCAAAGTTTTGAATATCATATAAAAAAAATTCTTCCAAAAAATGCCAAAATCAGCCGATTCAGTCTGGAATTAACCCAAATTTATGAATCAATATATTTTTATAAAACTGATTAAACTTACGGTTTTTGGTATCGCAGTCACTTTGATTCTCTTTTTGAGTAGTGTTTAAGATTTTATGCTTATTTTCTATATCAGAATTATTATTCTCGCTAACATTAAAAGAGCTAACGCTATTAGCAGAATTGTTATTGTCTTCTTCTATTGATGGACGAGAATGACTATTACTGAATTTTTTAGAAGGATTTTGAGTAGCAGAATAAAATTATTTGAAAAAAAACGAATAGTCACATTTTGAGAAAGTTACTGCCACTCTACAACTGGGATTCCTTTTAAATAATTTAATGAAATCTAAGACAAACGGTACAAATTATTATTAAAATAAGTCTTCAATGTTTTGAAAAATCAAAAATGCACTAGCTCTTGGGAAAAAAATGTCAGCAAAATATCTGAGATGCTTTTTCATTCTTAATAGTTGTGCAAGTTGAAAAAATATCGAAGGGATGAGGGTTTGACATTTCTCAACCTAACATGGAATATGTAAATCAATTGATAACTATTTTGTTTAATTTTTAAAGAAATTATTATTGCAAATAATAATATATCATAAAACTCTGAACTTGCGGTTTTCTTCATCACAGATAGTTTCCTTCTTCTTATGAGTGTTTACGTTTTCATTCCTTTTTTCTAAAACAAAATTTTTATCCTCACTAACATCACAGAACCTAAAGCTATTAGTGGAATTTCTTCTTCCTTTTTCTACCGATGAAAGGTAATAGGAGGGATTCCCTGTAAATTTGAAATGTTTAAGTATGCAATCGAAAGGATTCTCGTCAGAAACTGTCAGATTTCCTGATTTTTCTTACTATTCCTAAATTTCTTTAGTAGGATTTTGAGTAGAATAAAAAAGAATAGTTGAAGGAAAAAGACAAATCAGGTTATTTTGTGAAATTTAATTTTGAAAACTTTCGAAAAAAAGGTTCTGACTAGTATTACACAATTTCCGGTAAGAATAACCGGTCAAGTTTAAAGGAAAGGAGCTAGTTTAACGCAATTTTCCGTAACGTTAGTCCTAAACGAGGTAGAGTCTTACGGAAATTTCCGTAACCGTAGGCAGTTCGAAAAAACATTAGGACGTTGTCAAAAGCGATATTTGAGAATAAAAAAAAAGAAAATTTCAACATCTTTTTTTAGCAAAATATCTGAGATGATTTTTTTCTTCTTATAAGTTGTGCAAGTTTTAAAACAATTGGAGAGATAAGGATTTGACGTTCCTATCATATTTTTTACGCAGAAAAAAATTGTCCAAAACCCGCGTTTTTTTATAACTTTTTTCTCCTTCCACTTCTCTGTGCTAACATTCATGTCTGACAATCACTTCGATTACGTTTAACCATTTTGATTTTAAAAGAGATTTTCTCAGTGCAAAATGCAATCTAAAACTATGGAATCTGGCGTATTGTGCCACACCCTTAACTATTTGCTCTCAGTAGGTGACGCCAGGCCTCTTGGTAAAGCCTAGTATGTCAATCATAGATTACTTTGTAATTTCCTCAGGTTCCATAAAATGGGCCCCACGGATTTTCGGCCTGAGCCTGGCTAATGCCGGGCACTGGCATAATACATGCAGGGATGTTTCATCATCCCTGCAGCATTTCCTGCACTCTGTCATGGGGTTATACCCCATTTTGTGCATATGATAGTTCAACTGGTTGTGCCCAGTGAGCATCTGAACCACTTCCCTTATGTGTTTATTGGGAAAACCCAAGAGCTTAACCCTGAAGCCATCTGTATACCAGATTTCCCCTCGGAGGAGCAGTTTACCATTTGCCTTTCTCATATCCCTGCTTGGAAAGCAGACGCGAAAAGTTTTGGTAAAGTTGAAGCGTTTTGTTATTTTATCTTGCATTATCTCTAGAATCGGCAGAGTGCTGATGTCACTTAGCACCCTATTGTGCCTAGTCCCCCGAGTCTATCTATTTACTCTTCCTAGGTGCATGTAGGAGCCTTGGTTTAAGGACAGCAGAGTAGAGCCATGCAAGCATTTTAGATTCTAGACCCCAATTCAACCCAAAGGCTCTCCTGCACATCCAGAAAGTCATCACAAACTTCTTGCATTGGGCCTCCAGGTGCTTCGCCCAGTACAGTTTGCTATCTAGGAATACTCTCAGATATTTAACCGATTCTGAAAATGTCAGGCTCTCGTCGCAGAATACAGGAGCGTCATCTTTCGGCACTTTGTAATTTTTTGGTGAAAATTACCAGGCTGGTCTTTTTCCGATTTACCGTGAGCCCTGAGCTATCGCACTAGAGTTCTACGCTGTGCAACGTCGACCTTTTCAGACCCATAAACGTTCCCAGATGAGCCCTTCTAATGAGGCTTACAAAAGCCTCCGCACAGCCCCTGTGGGCAACCTTGTGGCGCTATTCCCCTGAATAGGCCTTCGCCCCTCCTGGTTTCGAATGTCCTCCGGCGTGCTTCCTATGCAACTTACTAGCTGGTCTGGTACGCCACACCTCAAAGCCTCTTGATAGATGAACTCTTGGAGGAGTATTGCTGAGGGCACCCTTTATATCCAAAAAGGTGTCCCCAGCATAGCCCTTTTGTTCCAGTCGCTGCTCCAATTTTCCCGCGACGGAATGGAGCGCCGTTTTTACCGAGCAGCCTGCCTGAAAAGCATGCTGCCCTCTATGCTGCGTGGAGGCCAAAAGCACCTCATCCCTAATATATCTCTCGACCAGCTTCTCCAACGTCTTCAAGATCAAAGAATTTAAGCTGATCGGCCGGAAATCTTTCGCATCATTTTGAAAATAAAGGCCACTCTACCATCCTTCCATGCCGATGGTACGTATTTTAGAGCAATGCTTGCCCTAAATAATTTTGTCAATGGAGGGTCGACGAAGTCCATGACTTTTTGTAAAAGCTCTGGATAGATTCCATCCGCCCCTGGTGATTTAAAGGAACAGAAGGACCCTACGGCCCATTTCACATTTTGATGTCAACGACCTTGGCGGCGAAACTCCAATCGGCCTTCTCCAATTCTTGTTCCCAACCTTCCTCCTCTTCGTTTGTTCGGACTCCCTGAAATCCCGGAAAGTGCACAACGCTCTTGTCTTTTTATGGAGTTTCACCAGGTGGGTATTCCACGATTCTGGTCCTATCCTAGACTTAATTGTGCTTGGAAACTTTTAGTTACTTTTGTTGTTTCTGATCTTTGAAACCACTTGTTTTCCTACGGTTAATCGGAAGAAGATATATTTTTGGTCCTAGAGAGACTTCTTATCGGAGACTCTCCAGCCCACAACCTTGCTCCTCAGTTCATCCGAGCATAGAGTCAAATCGAGAACCTCACTCCTGTTTTCAACCTGGAATGTGGGAGTTATCACCCGGATTCAGAATCTCTAGCCCAGAGCCCACTACGTATTCGATTCAATCTGGGAAGTAGGCCGACGCGAAAAACACCTCTAGCTTTTCTCCTCTTCTGCCCCTCAGTCTCACCTAATGCCCTTGGTGTTTTTTTTCGCGCGGCCCCTTATACATAGAGCCAAATCCTGTCAAGCTACTAATCATTTTCGTGTATAACCAGGGTTCTTGGATTAGGGCAATTCCTGACTGAACCACTGACATGTGCCTGGCTAGAACTCCCGAGACGCCTTTGCCGTGGTACAAATTAATCTGCATCATGGGGATTCCGGTCTCCACCATAGAAAGGCTAATCTGGGGCACCTCCTTACGCTTCTGCTCTCTACTACAGATCCCGTTTGGGTCTCCCGGAAGGTAATCTGACCCGCCCCTAGATAGGGTCGGTAATCCAGAGCCACAAGGGCTTCAGAAGTTCCCACTACTCGTGGTGGACTGCCCCCCGAGGTGCCTTTCACCATTAGCAGTGGGTTAGAAGAGGGCCTCGGAACGGCCCCTCATTGTTTTTGTTTTGTTTTATTTTCATTCTTCACTAATTAGGTCCCATGAGAAGCTAGGAAAATTAGAAATACCCCCTGCGGAGTCCCGCTTGCAGGGGGTGGGTTTACATACTATGGGATTCAACCTGGTGTTCCAAAGTCTCCGTTAAGGCACATCCTTTGTGACCCCGGCCTGTCTGCCTCTACTGAGGGGGCAGGAGGGATGTTCAACGAATTATTAACCCTGGTGCCATTCGGCCCTTTACACGGCGATCACATCGTAGCTTGGGAGCATGAGAACTCGCTCCCTCGGTATTCCAGGAGGCTTTGCTATTACCCCCTGGAAGGATCGCTCCTTAGTTTAGGTCCCACAGACTGCAGTCTGTCAGTTCCCCAGAGTAGCACACCTCGCGATGCAGGCTCTCTGGTTCACCTATTCCAGAAACTTGGAAGTTTAAATTCTTCATCAAAGGTCAGGTATTTAGTGAAGGGCGCGAAGGTTACACAAAACAAGGAATCACCGATACCATTGCCAAAAACAGAAATCGAAAACGAACAGTGCAGAACCCAGACAAGAGATATATTTTTGAAGCAAAAGTAAATTTTTTTTTATCTTTCTGGCTGCGTTTACCCAGTAGAGGTGTATGAATAAGCGAGCCTATAGGAACTTTTTTGTATTCATTTCTAGTGCCTTCATGGGCATAATTATAAAGAAAAAAATTTTCCTTTTTTTCTGGAAATCGACATGTTTTGAGCTCATTTCCCTGGACTAATTGTAATATATCGCGAGGACGAGTCTCCTAATGCAGCTACTATAGGATTCGGAGTGCAAACCTTGCGCCTTCATGAGGAAGACTACCGCCAGCGCTCGCCTCGGCCGAAACAATAGGCCCCCAACGGGATAGCGAACTCTGTGGAATTATGAACAGTATTGGAATATGCGTCTTTATTAAAATTTTTCGATTTTTGAAATTTTGTTTAGCATTCTGATTTGACAAATATTCGTTAATTATATTAATATAATGTTTGAAATATGTATTTAGATGTTTCGGATACTTTTCTAAATGGAATTTATTTTACTATCCTATTGATAATACATTCTAATTTATTTGAATATTGCGGAACTCTCGCAAGGTTTATCAAAGCTATAATTTACTCAATATGTTCGATTGTGATCTAAAGAAAAACTGATAAAGAGTTGTTCAAATAATGAAGAAGAATATCATAAAAAATTCTGCATATTGCAGAATTTGAAATAAATTTTTTACACGTTTTCTTAAAAATAAAACCCAAATATAATTCAAACTTCCTTGTGGATACTAAAAGATCATACTTTTCATTTCGATGCCTCAATTTGTATTTGTAGGGTTAATTCTATTCATCTTTATAATACGGAAATTAAAATACTCTGTATCGCTCGTTTTGCAGGTTACGGTGTCTCTTACGACAACTACAGGGCGGTGAAATTTCGGCTGATCTTCTACAACGAAATCTGCATTACGCAGCTCGTGTTCTCGAAGCTGTCTTTATCGATGAAACCAAGTAAGTGTCAAAAGACTTTTGACTAATTTCTAGTAATATATAAAAACTGGACGTTGATGAATCAGCAGCTTGTAGTACCAGTGTCAAAAGTAATGCGAAGAGAACAGAAATTGAATTTTACAAAATAAAGTTAAAAAAATGCGTATTGAATTCAGCATGTTTGTAAAAAAAAGAAAATTGGTTATGTGGACATTCTTGAATACCATTCAATTTTGAAACTTAACGTAGACATAAAGACATTTTAGAACTAATTTTTAAATTCCTTCTTTAGTGACAGAAAAAATATATTTATCAAGTACCATTAGACAAGTGATCAAATAAAAAAATTTTCAGTAGACGAAAATCATTTGATATACTATAAGTAATTGTGCTAAGCTTAAATTTTATAGAACATAACTTTATATTCTTGTTGGTGTTGGTTTATTGATATTTAAAGAAAACTCAGAAACAGAATGTCAGGTAAACTTCTGTGCAAACCAAGAATACAGGTAACTACATTTAGTTAAGAAATGTGAGGTATTGACATATTCACTATCGTACAATCATCTTATTTCATACGTGATTTGATTTATATTGTAATAAAATAATGGAAATCGGGGGTTAAATAAACCATCTTATCACGCGTTTATCTGCAAAATTTCTAGTTATACATAATAGAAGTCCAGTAATTAGCTTTTCTTTCTTGGTTTAAGAAAAATAAATTTGCGTATATCTCACAATCAGACTCCAAATATAGTTAACGGTTTTCTTTCTTATACAGCAGTAAAGTGTACACTGTACAATGTCTTAATTCGACAATTTCAGACGGCATTTGAAAAATATTTTGAACGAATCCACTTGAAGGATGGTCATCAAAATTCCACTCTGTTCTTTTTCGATTTGAATCGGTGCCAATGCAAATGCTCAATGTGCAGCAGGACGTTCTCTGACTTTAATTTTCTTTTAAACGCCATATATGTAAGCTGACCTTGAGTTAAACTTTTTGGAACCGTTTCAACTTGTAAAATCAAAATCGAATTTTGACGAACCATTTTAATACACCGATACACATCGATAGACATAGCTTCGACAGAATTTCATTAAATAGGTAACTTGAATCAGTTTTATTTTTATTTTCTTCTTAGTATTTAACGGACTGATACTTACGCTATGTGCTTTTGACAAATATGCAAATTAAGTGTTCCTTTTTAATGGTGTTGAATTCTTGAATCTACATATGTTTATCTCTAATATTTTTTAAATTATAATACTGCTTTTAAAATAGACAATTTAAATATTTTTTACAGTTTTTCTATATTTCTAATATTGTTTGCCTAATATGAAAATGTTTAATTCATAAGTTAGAAATTGACACATGCACATCTCAATATCTGATAAAACCAACATCAATAAGAATAGTTGGAGTACCGTAAAATCTTTAATACCGGTCTCTGTTAGACATTTGAAAATAGCAATATTTACAAATGTCTTCGTCGTTCAGACTGCCACGGGCACCGATGGTAAGTGAACATATGCAGCGAATGTTGCGGCTTTTAAGCGTTAATGTGACCTACAAGGCCACTCAAATTGCAAGCGTAATTCCAAATAATATATATATATATGCGTGTGTAATTTTAAAAAGAAGGAAAAGAAAAGATAGCGATTGAAAATTGGATTATTAAATTAAAATTTGCATACTGACGCTGTAATACATAAATGACGTACTTCACTGTCCTATACATACGTACTTCTTACTGAATATCTCTATCTTGCCTCTATATCTCTCTCTTTTTGTCTTTTTTAACGTGTGTGACTAACGAGCACTACCACAGGGTGAGCTCAGGGGTTCATGACAGCTCGCGGTCGTCGCGTAGGGCAGCTGGCCTGACTTCGACGACGTCAACGACAACCTCACCATCGGGCGGCTTCGACTCCGATGGACCTCAAAACCATGCGGTGGCGACCCAGAAGCGGAAGCTTCACACCCCCGTGTGGGCAAGGTTGCCAACATTCACATTTCCATCCCCACTATCTCGTCTTTTCGTTCTCTACTCCCAACGACATCAATGACATCCTGCTTTATCACATAAGTCACAGGCCAGTACCCTGAGACCTCAGTAGGTGGTTCTGAATGATATTGGCGCTTTGAAACCGATTCCGTTACGGATTCCAATTACGTATGCACAAATTCACGGAAAATAATTCCTTTTTCAACCATTTGAAGAGCTGACTTTTCAACCCCTATTTCGATAAAGTAGGGAAAATGCGATTTTTTTGTTAACATATTTTTTAAATTAAAATATTGGTATGTAGAATCACTATAGGATGTCCTCAGTAAACACCTTCGTTCAGGTCAAGTCCTTGAATTTGTTTTTGGAGTGGTTTTTCTCAACCTTTACACATTTAGGTCACTCTAAGGTATCATATACTTTTTTCTATCGATAAAAACATTAAAATCAAGAATCACCTCACTCCTCAAAAAAGCTTTTGAATTAAAGGGTGGCACTTTGAAAGGAAATAAGTGCCATTTTTGCGAAGATGAGATCATTGGTTTAAAAAATTAGATAAATTTGAATATAAATCTTCCCCTCCGTTTTCACGGATCTTTAGAACATTTTCCAATAGTAATAATGTACGTGACATGCACGTAAACTATTATAAATCAGAATTATCTGTTCAGAACGAGCCTGAGGCGAGTGCTCTAATACGATTCGAATCTAAAACTGTTTACGCGCATACCCCATAGAATTCTATTGGCGGTGATATGAAAAATTAAAATAATCACAGATCTGTTATTAAACTTAGGGCAACTTGATGATTTCAGTATGAGTCATCTGCTTGAAAATACTTTTTAACGACAGAAAAAAATCTTTTCCCTTCAGAATGTGACATTTTTCATGCCAGCTTTCCATTCAACAATGATATATCTTTAGATCAA
>CAKNWU010200902.1:0-12741 GCA_932072015.1 Andricus quercustozae | reverse complement strand
ACGAAGACGTGCCTGGTGTAAAGGCCGTGAAAGCTACCAAGTCCGATGCATCTAGTAAATCTAAAAGCATTCAAAAATGGAAGCCTCCTTTGCTAGGACCACTGCCAGAAACTTTTCTTAGAATCCCTCAACAATTAGCAGAGGCATCTGAAGAATCTGTTTTCGAGAATTCACTTCTAGAAGACGAAAGAATCGCCATGTTTCTACAAAACGAAGAATTCATGGCGGAATTGCGTTGGAACGAAGACTTTTTATCTACCCTAGAAAATGGTTAACAGTCTTTATCGATCATTTTCTTTCAAACTATTATTCAAGTTTCAAGACAAAACTTGTAATTCTGTAATGCAATTTTTATTGATTTCAGATACAAAATTGCAAGGTACTGCCGCTGGTCACGAAGATGAGGATTTGTTTAAGGAAAGATTAAGAAACATGGGCAAAGGTATTTTAAGACTTATAATTTAAGGCTTAAATTTTCATTTGTTTTAGATTTATTCTGAATTGAATTTGATTTGAATCTAAATTATTTTGCAGTATCTCGTCGGAAGTTTGCACAACTTACAAAAGTTTTTACAAGAAGCAAGAAACGTCGACAATTGTTGCCGCCAACAGCTTCATGTGATGATCTCCTGGATCCTGAGGAGTCCTCCAGACCTCGTACTTGAGATTAAAAAACAACTCCAAAAAGTCAGAGACCAATTTTTAAAAGATACTTTTCAGTGTCTAAACTTGGTGTTTTTTCTTTAAAGCTTTAAATGCGTAAATAAATGAAAGGAATTAACTGAAGAGCTAGGTATACATTGGACAATTTGCCCATTTTACGTTTTTGGCAATTTAGATAGTTTTTTTTCTCGAAATTTTAGGCTTTTAAAAATGTATATTTCAGCAGATTACAATATAATTTCTCTAGTTTTGTTGAATCTCGTTATTGCAAGGGTAGGTATGCGAATTATACAATATTTTAGCATTGGTTGTTAAAAAGTAGATTTATAGTTATAAAAACGTGTGGATAAAATAGCAAAATGCAATTCAATTCGTGATTATTAAATTACTAAGAAATTTGAGACATTCCAGGAAAGTTTTGGAACTTAACAAAATAGGAAAAATCCATTAAAAAAAGAATGATTAGATTTCGAAGAACTAAACACCCTAGTCAGCGCATCTAGCCAGTAAATGTATGTTCGTTATTACGCAGATTTTAGACCGCAACGTCAATTAGTTTGACCTGGTGCTTTTTTGTTTAAAAGTAGCTTACGGAAAGAGTTTGAGGCGTTGCAAACAGGCTCTTATTGACATATTACTGTTAATGTAGAAATATTTACATGAATCATATTAGTATAGACGTATTTAAAGGATCACGTGTACAACATGGTTTTAAATTTATATGTTATACATATAATTTTAAGCACTCACTGTTTGTGAATTTTATAGATATTATTAAGCTCTTAATTGAAAAACCTTCCATTCCAAAGGAAAAACTTTCTTACATTTATAAGAATTCAAAACTTATTAACTAAATAATTTTTTTCTAAAAGTACTTTTCTTGACAAATAAAAATTTCAAATCGTTTGATAAAAATGGCGAAATTTTATGATTTATGGACTGCTGTGAATGCAAAGACGAGTAACTGATTTATTAATTGTTGATTTCGTGATCATCGTTTTATATGTCCTGTTGTGAACGAATGGTCGCAAAAATAAAAATAATAGAATGTGATAGTATTTAAGTAATTGTGATTTATAAAATATACTCATGCCCTGTTTACACATTGTTATCATACATAGCTGTATATCCACTTTCACTAAAAATTATAACGCATCAAGCTTATTAAATAAATGAAACTTAAACAGTCAAAGTCTGGTTTTTGATCTTTGCATATTAATAACAAGTTGAAACGGAAGTTTCGAATTCTTTGCACGCCCCTATTTATTGATAAAATCTATATATACAAAAAATAAACTTTTGCGATTTGCTTTTAATTATAAATTATTTATAAATCTTATATGATACAAACAGTAAATACGGAAATAGCGTGGTCCCCTACTGTGACAATAAATCACGTTCCTCGTTCGATAAATTGCATCAAAATGAATTGGGGAATAGCAATTTTTCAGTATAGCTTAACAGCATTTTTAACAAAGTTTTCAAACTAGTCACCAAAGATATGCCATCAAATTTTGTCACATCGACTTATGTATACTTGGGCGTCCCTAACTTTTTACTTTTAGAATTTCTTTGCTTCAGTTTTGTTCGAATACTCAATAAAATGATCTCCAAATTTGAGCCGAATCGGTTAATATTAACCCGTCTCTCAAAAAGTTTCCCATTTTGTTAATGTTACAAATAGGTCTGCTTTTCAGTATCTTGTTCAGAAGTCGTCAAAGATTAAGAATCAATCATAAGAGCGATTAATAGAAATATATTAGATTGGAATATTTAATTACTCTAAAAATGATCAAATAAATATAAAAATAGTTAAAGACATAAATTGTTTAAACAAATTAAAGGACCTCGCACAGAAAAACTAGACATAATTCGTCCAAGTGAATTTGTGAAATTGTTTCTGGATTCATAAACTACGAAATAAATGAGTGTCATTAAAACCCCCCGAGTCAAAATGTTTAAACAATTCCGATTTGTTGAAACAATTAATGGTATTTTTAGTAAATAAATTATTTGAAGTGAAATAAAATGTTTCTTCTGCTTTTTCTACGTAAACTATATACTTGTAAAAATATGTATTATTTAAATTATTACGAAATAGTTTACTGTTATCATTCATCAAAAAACTCAAACGTCTAGAAAAAAAACATTAATTTCACGACTGTAAAAATTAAACGTTTAAACAATTGAAAATTAGTTAACAGTTGTATTTTTAAATTAATGATTATTGATGCTTTATAATCAAATCTATTTCAAAAGGCGTTAATAAAGCTTAATATAGGGTCGATAGGGGTAAGTGTGATACGAAATTATAAAGTCATACTTTGATTAATGACATTTCAAATATTTGAGAAGATTCTTGTTTCAAATGTCGCCAAAATTGTCTTTGGACTTTCTACTTTTATTCTTCCTCTTCTTTAATCAACAAAACTTGTCTGAAGAAATATTTTTAATTTTCTTTAGTAGTGTGACAACGATTTTATATTTTCCGTCATTACGCATAAGTGTGATAGTTGTAAAAAATCCCCAATAAAATCGTCACAGTTAATGAAACATCCACTGATAATTATAATGCATGTTTGCTCTCAATTTTTTGTCATTTATAAGAATATTAATTAAAGTAAGAAAATAAAAATTTTCATTTGATATGACGGTTCAGTGATATTGAAAAACCTATTTTAAATGGAAGAATTCCAAAATTGATTAAAAAATTATTTGCCTCTGTAAATGTATATATTAAAATGTTATTTACCAATTATTTTATTTATACATTTAAATATATATATATTATAATTATTTATATTTATTTTATTTATCTCGAGCTGTTGACAGATTTTCATATTTTACAATGTAGAAGAAAAACAAAATACATATATCACACTTGATCTGAGTCTGATTTTTAATTTTTTAATTTATCAGTAAAAATAATACAAATGTAAAGTTTTCAATAAAATAACGAATCGTTAGAGAATATAATATCTGTCTTCATTCCTAAAAAAATTCAACAAAAGGTCCTTCTTGTAGGAAAAATTCAAATAAAAAGACCAGATGACATGATTACAAATTGGAGTTTTCCAAAAGCATCTCAATCATTTTTTAAATAATGGATTAATGCAATAAATAATGCCTGTCACGTTCTTTACAAATAGTAAGAAATATAATCCTTATGTTGTAACAACAAATGTTAATAACTAATTAGTTTTTCATTCCAAATTTTCTCTTTATCACACTAACCCCGTCATCACACCTATCGATAGCCCTATCGATCCTAACGTAAAATTCCAATTTGTCACTTATGGGGATCAACTTTAAAAGTTATGATTAATTCTTATTCTTTCACGGATTCTGCACAAAATACTGAAGCGCGGAATTATTTCCCCCCTGTAATCGCGTTTAAATCGTAGATTATAAAAAACGCCTGAAGGGACCAGGGGTGGGAGGATGGGAGCAAAGAAATTCTAAAAAAAAATTCCACCCAAAATCTTTCACATTCGCTGTAGTTCATTTTCGCTTGATCATTTTCAGAGCAAACTATGAATCAGACTGTTTGAAAAATACCCTTGCTCCTGAAAGGCTATAATATAACAGTTGAAACTCGGCGTTTCTTTCAGCTAATCGTTTCAAGGACAAAGCCCTCGTTTGCTGTAGTTTTTCATCCTCATGATCAGCTTTACTTTCAGCAAGAGTCTTTTCGCCCTTTATATGTTGATTTACAGTCTCGAACCACTGGAGTCCATCCAATTCATTACTCTGGTCCAATAACGCATTTATGTAAGCAATACCCATCGCAAATCCATCATCAGTAAAAGCGGCTCCAGTCTTGTCTTTCTTGAAGAGCTTCTCTTTATTCGACACAGCATTATCTACAAAACTCAGCGTCAAAGGAGGAACAATCGCATAAAACTGCTGCAGGTGATACGACTTTACATCTCTAAAAGCCGAAGAAAAAACATCTACGAGCAGTTTGAAGTACTGAATCCCTTCTGTGAAGTTTGTAACTAAATTCACGATATCATCTTCGAGCCTCTTGGCAGCTGCTTGGGTCGTCGTCGAATAGTTTAACTCCTTGCAAATCGCCTCGAAAGGTGTTTTAGAATTAATATTCGGTAGGAAGGAAATCGCATTTGAGCAAGCGTGAAGACCTCCGGATCTAATCAGCCGAACGTAGCCGAGAGCATTTCCAATGTGGGTGATTAGCTGACGAAATTGGTCCAGGTAGCTCAAACCATCAGCTGTCATCCCCAGCTTCCTGATTCCCTTTTGAAATTTCTCAGCTCTTTCATAAGTGTAGGGGGATCCTCCACTTTCTCTCTGTGACTTAATGAATCTGATGTCTCTCATCAATCTTGATTTAATATGTTCGTCGAATAAGAACTGAGAAAAAGTGTTGAGTTTTATCCTTAAGAACTGGTAGACGAAATTCACAGTCGTGCTCATTATCCCATTTCCATGAGTTCGGATTGAATTGGCTACATGTCTAATTCCGATAGTATTCAAATGCTTGCTAGTACTCGTGTGTTCGATAAACGTCTGAGTATGCAAATTATAAAGATACTTGGATACAAAAACATGGATATTTCTCATTATTTCCAAGGCGTCAAGGCCTTGTTCGAGGGTTTGAGTTGGCAGATGATTCCTCACAGTATCGAGACCCAATTTATATTTAGCCAAGGCGTGCATAGTTCCGTAAGTTTTCCAATCATGAAGAGCAACTGTAGTTAGATTATAAAACATATCATCTAGATAGTGTTCGATGAACCTCTTTACACAAATCAGGTTATCGTTAATAGGCAGAGGAGAAGACCTGACGATCCTGCTACTGTTCTTCGCTCCGATTTTGAAAGGATTGGTAGAATCAGGTTTAAAGTGAGTGTGTACATGAAGCCTCAAGTGCGTTTCGATTTCTCGACTGCAGGCAGGCTCCAGAACGTTTTTCATAAGCAACTGCCTCTGCTCGGATATTTTGCACTCTGTCAATTCGGATTCTTCCTGTCGAATGAGGGCGGTGTTGAAAGCATCGAGGAGATGAACAATATGGCTAATGTTTAAATTACTCTCAAGAACCGAGGAGAAATATGCGGAAATCATACTCCTGTGGTGGAGCAACACCGAATAATCGCAGACTTCAGAAACCCGGTCGTAGAGTTCGGCGATGCTGTCGTAGTTGTCTAAATTGAGTCTTAGCTTAGCAACTTCCTCTTCCTTGAAACTATCGGTGAGTTGAAACGCACAGGCGAGGGCACAGCGGACTATTAAGCGACGATCTGCAGTAGCCGGTCCTCCCATTAGTCGCATACATAAGCCAATTAAAGACAGAGCGTCTAGTCTTTCTCTTCTGTAGCCTTTGTCTTTTTGAGTTAGACCCTTTCGAATCGAGTCCAGGATTCGGAGAACGTGGTAGCTCACTTGTTGGAGAACTTTACATTGGGACTGGACTATCACTGGACCCAAGGTATGAAATGTAGTTTCAAGACACTTTTGCACCTCGATGAGCCTGAAAAATAATTTGAAGAAGTCATTGCTGAAAGAATAACAAGGCTAGAACTCGATTCTGAGATCATAAATAGTGTCAATAACGCGGCATTAATTTGGAAAAATAGTGATTTCAAAAAAAAAATTATTTATATATAAATTATGTATAGGCCTCTGACACAAATTACATGGCATTTCGATAAATTGGCTTTTTTAGGAATACAGATGAAAAGTTTCAAATAAAAAAAACTCTAAATGGTAATATTTTTGTTTTTATTTTCAAAAAAATAGACCAAACACTAAACGTATAAAAACTTACATGAAATAATAAACAATATGCAGCAACTTGAATGTTCTTGTTTCTAGTATAAAATCCCATGTATTTGCAAATTGTATTTTCAAATTATATTTGCACAAGAGAAATAAATTGTGAAAATCCATTAATTATTTTTGTAAGATATAAGGCATAAAAAAATGAATTAAAACAGCATTGTAAACAAATTCCATATCATATTGACTTTTTTTATGGATATTTTGAATTTCGATGTCTAATATATAGAAGTGCTATTTTGATATTTTGTTATCATTTCATGAACTTTTGAATAAAACTTTTTAATTCAATTTCTTATACATGGGTTTGCTATAGAATTTTGATTTCTAAATTCCAGGTCTTTTCCAGGAATTTTTCAAAGATAATTTTTAAAAAATTTTGAAACTAACACTGAGAAAAATATATTATACCGATTATGATCTTGAATTTTAGAATTTTCAGTATACGCTGACAGTTCCATTCTAGAAAAAACTAGAGACTTTAGAGGAAGAGAAAACTATAATTATTGAAGAATAATCGCATAAACTGTAACTAATTAAACTTTGATTAACAATATTTGCAAAGATAAAGAAAATGTTTGAATATTTTTCCTACTTTACAAATTCCAATAAAATTAATAAATTTCCTCCAAACACAATAAATATAATTTTAAAGTATTTTTAAGTCACAGGAATTTCTACATACTTTAAATTACTTAAAAATAAATTAACATCCAATTTTACGGACGCCCATATCTTAATTGAAGACATGAGAATGACAACTGGATAAGGACCAATTTTTCGAAATTCTGTTTTTAACGACTTCAAATAATTTACCACACTATTTATTATTTTATATTAATATATTTTATATACATATGAGGAATATGTGGAAAATGTGTGAAAAATATTTCTTTCTAAAAATTAAAAACTTGTAAACTTAGATTGCTTAAATTTTAAATTTTTTGTTCATTTAAAGGTTTTTTCAATTTGAAATAATGTTTAGGCTCTAGTTTCCTTTTCGTAAATTTAACACCTTGCAAAGTCGAAAAGTTTTTTTTTTCTGTTCGGTTGTTTTATTTCAACTATATTTATTTCATAATCGAATATTTTCTATTTAAATTTTTGCTAATTCGGGAAGATTTCTAACTTGAACTATTATCAAAACAGACAATTTTTTATTGAAAAATTTTTATATTTAAAAGAGATGAATGCTTTTACTTAGCATTGATTATTTTTGGAGCCATTTACATGTAATTATTGTTAAATTTGAAAGTTATTTATTTTTAAATTGTTCAATTCCAAGCTTTTTTAATTTTCAACGCTTCCAATTTGATATTTTTTACTCTTGAATGTGTTCATTTTTTAGTAATCGAATTGGGAATTATTCTATTTCAGACGTTTTCGACTTTAAAATATTCAACGGATAAGTCTTGCAAATTTAAATGGTAGAATTTTGAAAGATTTTGATTAATTATCTACAAATTTCATTGCGTTTTTCAGAAAGTAAAAAAAATCACATCGCGATCCGGTAGAATGTAAACAAAAAAAGATTGACTAAGGTGGAAAATAATAAGGAATAGATGACTTTATAGTGTTTAAAATTAATTTTCTGATATATATATTTCTGTACTTGTGATAGCAGACATGTTATTTTAGCCAATCATCGAAGTTCGAAAATATTTTTGAAGGGAAAGTGAAGAAATAGTGGAATTTTGTCAAAATAGTTACAAATAGTAGCATCGCTAAAAAAAGTGTCAAATAGTGTCCGAGCTCTGGAATAATTATATGCTAAATGGTTTTCGAGTATTTTCGAGTGAAGAAATACCTGCAAATTAATTGAACAGTGCTGCGGGTCATTGGTTTCGATAATGCTGCATGCAAATTCGTAACAAAAATGACATTTTCCTTAATCAGTCTCAGAATAACCAAAACCTCGCTAAGCAGGAAGCACTGCCTTTCGATCTGTAGAACTTGAAATCCGCTTTTGAAGAGGACACTCTGAACTTCGATGCTCCACAACATAGCTCTATGAATTAGAGAATTTGCGGTCGCCTGTAATTTTTGAATTCTCACTGTAAGAACCTTTTCTCCTACTTGAGATCCTATTGAGCTCACAACATCCTTAGGTAAACAATCCTCTAGAATTTTATTAGGAATCCAAACAACGTTTCCAGCTAGAGTGAGGGCATAGAATTTTTTATTCACTTCATGAATCCTCTTGATTAATTTCCTATCATTGGCGCCGAACAGTTTTGAAGCAACAACGATACCGACATTGAGCCTAGCCCAATTTTTATCAAAGGGATAATTCTCGCTGTTCTTGTTCTCGATATCTGCAAGCATATTTCTTAAGTAGGACATAAAATGGTCAGACATAACTGAATTTTTGTTTATGTCCATTGTCCGATCAATTGCTTTCAGGAATAAAGTTTTTAATAAAAGTTGATGGTGTAAATCTTTGAGCAAGTTTTCGAAAATCTGAAGTCTAAATTCTGAAACTGGGAATTGCGCTGTGTTGTGAGCAACAGAACGCATTTGAATTCGATACTTTTTCCAGCGGGAGAGAATAGAAGGCTGCGTGTCGATTATTTCGTCCAGGGTGATCTGTAAATCACAGTTATTTCTTAAATTGCAAAACTTTGTTTTAGTAAAAATAACAGAAATCATCAGCTAAAAAAAAACAGATAAACTAAGTTTCTCTAAACTCAGTTAATCCCTATCATATCTACAACCCTTATCAAATTGCTAGGTTAGTTCCATACACAAATTATTCTCTAAAGCCTGTCCATTTAATATTAACTGAAAGCATTTTTTTCTAAATTTACAAAATCTCTTCAATCCTGCAGTTATTTTTCATCTTGAAACTTTTGTCATCAAATTCGTGTTCCGTATATTTCTTCATAGGAATTCTATATTTCATTTTCTAAATAATAAACTAAACTATAAAAGAGGTCAATGTAAAATAAATACATCTCACCAAAATAAGGAACAAATCCAACAAGTGTTCCATCAAGAGTGGAAGATAAATTTCGTAAGGATTTTCAGCCAAACTTGCTAGTTGTTGAACCGTTAAATGAATCACAGTCGAAACTCTATTTGCATAAGTAGAAAGATCTTGTAAATCCGAAAGAAGACTTCCAATGCAATTATTTTGCTCAGAATTTCTTTCCCCCTGAGCAAAAAGCTTTGCGTGAAAATTCACAGCTTCTGCTTTAAGCAATCTAATTTCTCGACAGGTTCCAGCAATTGCTGCTAGAATTTTAGAAAATGTCTTGTTCTCAGTTTCAACCAAAGATAAAATACTGATGTCCTCAACTGGCCTATAAAAAACCCTAATGGGTCCTTCAATCACATATTCCAGAGACGACAAATCCTTCCAAGAAGTTTCTGCCAAGTCTTCGAAAAACTGGCCATATTTCGCGAGCTGGGCTGATCCAGCTGCTTTATGCACTGATTCATCCCTTCTAGGATTCCAAGCTGGAGATTCAATCATTTTTTAGTTGATTTTAAACGTACCGAACTTTACTGTTCTAGAATTATGGTTAAGATTTTAGGATCTTAACGATCTCCACTATATTATCTGATATTGTCTTCACACATATTTTCTAGGTTAGATTCTTCTCTGAAGAATTACTAATGTACTGCTGCACTTTCTACTTATTCATTGTACTGGTTGCATGATTTTTTGGTGAGAAGTGACAAATTGGAGGGGTATTCGAATAAATAAGTGTTTTAGACAGTTGATTTGACAGGTCTTTGGCGTTTCTGCATCCAGAATTTCTGCCATCCCTGTCATTATGCACGTAACTGTACGTAACTGACGTAACTGACATGTGAGTGAGCGGACGTTTACCGATCATGTTTACCATCGAAAGAAACTGCGCGCGCAGTATACGTTTTATTGGCGGTGACAGATAAGTCGAAAGGAAATTATCGAAAAGTTAAACTTTATATTTACAAAACATTGTGCTTGCTACGCGCGCACTAATTATTCTTTGACAAGAAAAACTCGGTTCATTATCCTACACATTTTGTTATAGATTTGACAGAAAATCTAATATGATTTGAGAACGATGTGTATGATTTACAAAAGTTTCTTCGTCATAGCGAGAAAATTCCAGTAAATTCAATATGAATAACACTTTTTTTCATTTACTCTTTAAAAATAGCATATTATTTTTCTTCTTAACAAAATATAACTCGTCACCAATGTACAATCCAACACCGTAGTTTTAATTTTTTCAACATTTAAGACACATAAAAAATACATTCACTTAAAAACTTGACAGTTTAGAGGGTTTCCATATTTTTCAATATTGCAATAAAAAAAATATTAAAAATATAGAGAAAAGTCTGGAACTTAAATGGTATTTAAATCTGTTCTTGCGCAAATCATCCTGTCAACTTTATGTTGGTCCCGGGATTTTTCTCATAATATGACAAGTTCATTAAATTTTCTTAGCTGAAAGTGGAACTACTTTCTTAAAACTTAATTTGTTTATAATTCAACATTTTAGTTAAAAAAACTTTTTTTTTAATGTGTTAAAAATTCATTTCTTTGACTGAAAATTTATTCATTAGGTTAAAAATTACCTTAAAAATTCAAAATTTGGTTGAAAATTCATTTCTTTTGGTGAAAATTAATCTATTTGAATAAACATTCATTTTCTTTTGTTGAAAATTAGATTTTTAATTGAACATTAATTTTTTAAACTGAAAATGTAACTATTCCATTTTTTGTCGGAAATGTATCTTTTTTATAGACATTCAATCTTCTTGATTGAAAATTCAACTATGTATTTGGTTCAACATTAATTTTGGTTGTTGAAGATTCATCACTTTAGTTCAAAATTAATTTCGTTGGTTAAAAATTTAACTATTATTTTGAAAACTCGCTTTTTTAATGTTGAAAATGAATTTTTTACTAAAAATGTAGCTATTCCACTTTTGCTCGAAAATATATCTTTTTTGGTTGAAAATTCACTTATTTTGTTGAAAACTCGTATTTTTGGGTTGAAAATTTAATTAGTTTGGTAGAAAATGTATATTTTTAGGTTGTACATTAATTTGTTGTTAAAAATTCGTCTTGTAGTCTTGACAACTCAACATATTGGATGAGATTTTTTTTCTTTATTGACTGATTGAGGATTCCAATAATTTTTTTAAATTCGTTGTTTTAATTCAACTGTTTTTTATTGAAAATTAAAATATTTTTAGTGGAAATATCAACTATTGTACTTTTTCTCAAGAATTAATTTTTTTATCGAAGCATCACTTGGTTAAAAATTCAACTATTTTGCTGAAAATTCCCTTTTTCTTGGTTGAAAATCAATTATTTTATTCTTTCCTTTTTGAGTGTAAGGTTTTTTTTTTGAAAAACAAATTTAGAACGGCCAGGGAAAAGTGAAGGAAAGTCATGCAGGGAATTTCAAATTCAGATTTTCTAGCAATCCTGTTACTGCAAATTTGATTACTCGATACAAGTTTTAGGTTTTGGCAAGTAACTTAATTTACAGAACTCATATTAATTAAACAGTTTAATCAGTAGGTTTGAAACCAATTAAATTTGTTGTACAGAAAATTAAACTAACCATGTAATTCAAAATTTTAAGCTCGTTTGAATAACGAACACCAGCTTCAACTTAGGCGTAACGAAATGCCGAACTTCAAAACAGCGATTTTTGTGCAATTTTGATCTCTTCAAGACATATTCATCTCCGAAAATATGGAAAACATCTAAAGTGTCGATTTTAAAGTAACATTTTTCATATAACAGGATCGAAAAGTAAAAAAGTAGGTCAAATTTTTGATTCAAGAAGTAAAAATTAACCTTATTAGGGGGTAAGTTTTGGTTTTCAAAAATAATTCAATGAAAATATAGAAAAATGGTAATTTTTTACCTTTTGTAAAAATTCAACTTTTTATTGATATTTGACAAAAAAGTTAATTTTGGTCATGACAAATATGTACAAATTTTAATTCTGCTGAATATGCCTGGATTTGTTTAAATAATAAAATTTTACATTATCACATCTTGCATTTTTGTCACTTTTATTATGCACACGGATGTGACATTCTTTGTCACTAATTTTCAACTGAAACTGAATTTTTAATTATGTGTGCGAATGTGGCAACATTCTATCCTTAGAGTTTTTACCATTATCCAATTTGCATTGAGGAAAAGCGACAACAATGCTTTCGAGATTTTCGTGACACACCTATTTTTTAAAGAAGGCTTAGTATTGTACTCGAGATATCCAGTTCCAAAAATCACTGAATTTGTACGCAAAAAAA
>CAKNWU010200899.1:0-12068 GCA_932072015.1 Andricus quercustozae | reverse complement strand
TCAATATGGCCGCTATTCCAGGTAGATTTTGAATAGAAGCCTAGGTAACGTGCGAAAATCATTACAAATTATTACAAATATTTATAAATAAAGTTCATTATTCGTGAAATTTGCGCATATACGAAGTCGACACCTTCGTGTAGAAAATTCTTTGAAGGTGAACAAATTCTACGAGCGGGTCACCTTCTTTTTTTGTGGAAAAGAAGAAGGCGATGATAGTTCGGTGTCAGTCATTGCATATTGTTTACAAACATCTAATGTAAAAAGTGATCCCCATGAGATAAAGGGGGGGTAAATTTATTATGAAACTCTAACCTGGACTCTGCATGATTTCAAATGGAGTCGGTCATCATCAATAAAAACAATATGTTGCTCTTTTGAGGTTAAGGTTCTTGACGAATAAAAATGGAATAAAATTATTTTGTTTTTTATTAAATATTTATCATTTTATCATTCATAAATACTTTAATTCATTTCAGATGGCATATTAACGAATACTTATTTGAGCCCGAGCAGTAAAAATCTTCGCTTTTCAAGTGCAAGAAACAATAAACTACCATGGTGTCAGTTGTAGGTTTTCCCATTCTTAATGCATTTTCTCAAGCTATGCGCTGATCAGTCTTTTTGGGCTCTCCAAACATATTTGTAATTGTCACAACTGATACACCGACTTTAAGAAAACGGATAAATCGCAGCGTTTCATATTTTCGCGCTATAGACGAACAGCCAAAGACGCAGCAAAACGCTTTGCTTTCTGTTTTTCGCGGGGAAAAATCCATTATGGAATTTTTTAAATAACAAAATAAACCTCTGCCTTAATTTTAAATCAATTCTGAAGCATTATGTATTGTTTATTTTTGAATAAACAGTATAACTGTCAAAATCTACCTGTTTTTGAAGGTGTCAAATTCTGCCACCAGGTGGCGTATCGCAGCGCATAGGATCCCAATCACTGATTTGAAATTTTATAATGCTGCTTAAAATATGATTTTAGATCAAGTTTGTTAATGGGATTTTACATTTTTAAATTCTTTAAACAATTTAAATTTGGCGCCTAAATTTCTTTCGTTCGAATCAATATGTTCGATCCTTTCAATACACGTTCTACTCGGGGCCTGCATGGTATATTGTACCATGCTCCCTTTCAAAAATCTTTTTCTGAAAATCATGAATTTTATTCGAATTCTAAATTCTTCATCACAATGAAATCATTACCGTTCAAACTATCTTCGTTATTGTCCAATCAGGTAAAAATGCTATTTTATCCCTTTGAACCTTCCTTGTTCTGTAGATTCCTAACCTCTTTTTGTCATGTTAAAAAAAAAATTGTTCTAAAAAATTTATTTTCAACAATTTTACTTTAATTTCTACTGTTCTAACATTTTTATCGAGTACAAAAAATGGGCTTTTTTAAAATGCTAATCTTAATTATTCTATATAATTGACTCTTTCATTTACGAAACCTTTACGTTTCTAATTACCACGATTACAAGTCGAATTTGTATTATTTTTGGAGGAAACTCTCCTTTTCTTTTTTCCAAAATTTTACTATTGTAAATAAACTTCACCGCCACCAGGCAATCAGCAATTCCTCACTTTCCCAAGAATATTGAAAGCGGATACTTTTCAAGGATAAAACAAGAATATTTAAAATTGTTACAAATTTTGGTAAATCATTTTTTTCGGTTTTTAGAGCTTTTTCAATTTCACAAGGAAAATGTATATTTAAAAATATGCAACTATGCTATTGACTAAAAGCCCTGATACTGAAAATATGTAATCAAGTTGCATATTAAATAAATACCTCACTGTTTACTGCAATATTTTCAGCAAAAATTCGCAGCTATGCGAAGGTGCCAACATAAGTTTTACGTTTTTTTTTAACTCTGGGGAAATCAATCCATAACAAAATAATGAATTAAAATTGAATTACCTGAAGCTTGCCTGGAGCTCTTTGTAGAAAAAGGGTAGAAAATATTTTGTTCATGAGTCTCTTCAAGTGGAAATTATCGAGGGAATTTAATTTTAATTACTTACCATAAACTCGATTGCTTTTAATCCTGGTTACCTCGTTTTCACACTTATCGTTCTTTTTGCACTCACTTCGCGTGATGATTTTTTTCTATGTGGGGGCTGACCAGACAAGCTTTGGCAAGCAACCTCTCGAGATCGACATCAACATTCATCTGATAAAGATAATCAAACACGGATAAGAATATATCCCCTAGTGACCGATATATATCTAGCTGCACCATCTAAAGATTATTTTGAATCGAAACTGATGGAAATTTTTATGAAATAAAAGATACCAAGAAATTATCATATTCAAATTTCCCTGTTGAAAGAAACCGTCAATTTTTTAAAACTAAATATATAAAAACTTTGCTCTTCAAGGCTCAAGAATTTATATTACACGGAAAGCGGACCGTTACCTGAATTGAAATAGACTAGCCTGCCAAGACGATAAAAAAATTATTTGTTTCACTAGTGTCGATTTCTTATTTTATATCATCATTAAAACCCTTCTTTTTTTAGAAATTAAAACAATTTATTGTTTGATATTTGAAACAAACTACAAGGAAATAGAAACTCAATAGTGTAAGTTCACAATTCTGAAACGATTTTACGATAAAAATGCATTTATCTTCAAAAAATAAGTGTACGAAGAAATGCTACGCATTAATTATCAAATATATTTATTTTGATCATGAAAAGTGTTTGTTGAAATAGATTTTATAAAATTTAGTAATGCTACTTTTAAAAAAAGAATTAAATATTATGTATGAGAGTTCAAGAGCCGGAAAGAAACTGAAATCTGTGCCCTTTTTGTATCGAAAGTGTTATCGAACTAAACAATAAAAGAGAAGGGAAAAGTATTGGCTCAGATGCGAGGACGGACAAATTGTTTCATTCCAACAAACAAACTTTTATCGTCTGCACAAGTCTTTCTTTCCTCACCTCGAATCATTCTCGCAGTCGAGAACAAATTGATTTCTTCCATCGGAGAGTCTTTTGAGTTCGCTTGTAGAAGCAGGAAAAAGAACCTCGGTGTGTATCGAAAATGTTTACGTGCTCGACTCCCCTGCAATATAGTTTCTTTCGACTGTCCACACTCATCCCGCGAGAGAGTATAAATAGGATTTAGTTCTCCAATTGTATAAAAAATCGTAACATTTATTTTCTGAAGTATACTTGAATGAATTCTCGTCTTTATAAGCCCAAGATGTACATTATATATTATACACTATATTATTATATTATTGTAATATATTATCATTATGACAAATAAACGAAATCTTCCAACACAGGTTCGTAAAGGAACTGGTGTTAAGGCCCCTGTACGGACAAAGTTACATAGGTCAGTCATGGAATAAAATAAATGTAGAAAGAAGGTAGAACATATAAATAATCGACAAGCACAAAATTGGTTAAAAATCTATATAGTTAACATTAAAAAACATACAATTCAGTTAAATAGAAAGAAAAATGGAGACTTATTATGGAAATGGTCCGTGCAGAAATTTCTTTAGCTTTTCCTGTTTGATGTTGGGTTCTGATTGGGCCCCGACAAGAATTTCGTAGTCTAGAACAAACTGATGGGGGTCCTATCAGGCTCTAGTCGGCAATTTATAGCTTTGGATAAGTAAGGAAAATCTATAAGAAAAATCTATTAATTAACTAATTAATGTTACATTGAAATATATTGCACTTAGATTAGAAATAAATATACTTTTATATTTTATTTTTGAAGCTTTATTTCAAGTTGTATTATAAAATTCATGTGAAGAAATGGTACAGAGATATCATCACTAATAACCTACCAAAGTTGTTTATAATTTTTTTCTACATTTATTTTTTAATTTCTTGTAAGATTTAAAAGCAAGAAACTGAGATGTATTGTTTGTAGAAAAATGCAAACAAAATTTCAAGTACTTCTTCGCGAAAAAAATTCCGTTCCCTTTTGTTTGCAAAATTTCGTACGTTGTAACAAGGCCTTAGAAAATAATAAAAAATAATTTCTTTACTCTACAGTATCTTTCACTGAATTTATATGTTTGTAAAAATTAACCTTCTGATGTTTTCTGAAAGTTCAAATTTAATAAAATAATTTAAAATATTTTAATAAATATAGGATATGTTAAACTTGATGCTTAAGAATTTTGTGATGGAAAAGAAATAGGTCAGTTAAAAAATTTGAGATTTCCTTATTCCCAAAACTGCAAGTATTTCAAAATTAAACCACACGTGTATTTAGAATTGCCGCCTGAATGCTGCGCGCGACAGGCGACGCATATTGCCTGACGTAATATTATGAGTGTGTAGAAGTGAAGGCATAACATTTTTGAACGTCGAAAAATAGTGAAATTGTGTAGTGGATTACTATAATCCTAACCTATAATCGTCAATGATTCTCTAGAAACTGCAGTGACGAAGTATATGACTCAAAGATTTTTCGAGGAATTTTACATGCGTAAAATCATATAAACCTTGTTTAACCGCTGAAGGCGGATTCTTGGAAATCGATCGATTTCGCCCCGCTCCGCAACGTTTTCTAGCTATTCTAAATTGATCTAATGCGCTTGTCTTTGATGGAAATACATGTTTAAAACCGGCGTACTCCGGGGAAATTGCTCCAGTTTGCCATACATGCATGAAATCATATAAAACTTGTTTAACCGCTGCAGGTGGATTTCTGGAAAACAATCGATTTCGCCCCGCTCCGGAACATTTTCTAACTATTCTAAATTGCTTTAATAGTCGTGTATTTTATGGAATTACATGTTCAAAACCGGCGTACTCCGGGGAAATTGTTCCAAATTGTGATACATGCGTAAAATCATATAAACCTTGTTTAACCGCTGAAGGTGGATTCTTAGAAATCGATCGATTTTCGACCCGCTCCAGAACGTTTTCTAGATATTCTAAATTGCTCTAATGGGCTTGTCTTTGATGAAAATACATGTTCAAAACCGGCGTACTCCGGGGAAATTGTTCGTATTCAGAGGTGCGACCAGTATCGTCTTTGAATCCACCTTCCGCGATTAAACAAGGTTTATATGATTTTACGCATGTATTGGCAAACTGGAGCAATTTCCCCGGAATACACCGGTTTTAAACATTTATTTTCATCAAATACACGCCTATTAGAGCAATTTAGAATAACTAGAAAACGTTCCGGAGTGGGGCGGAAATCGATCGATTTTTAACATTGTCCTTTGAAAGGGATCTAGTAGGGCTCTGACGAGTTACTTAATTAAGCATTTAAAGAATTGCAAGGCCGGTAAGAATGGTATTACCGCTGACGTTTTTTAAGAGCGATGACGAGTATTTATCTGAGAGGCTCAGCGAGTTGATGAATATATGTACACAGATTGGGGAAGTTCCAAATGATTGGCGAAATGCGAGTATCATCCCACTCTACAAGGGCAAGGGCGATAAAGATAATATTGCACTAATGACACATCGATCAGCTTGATAAGTACCTTAGGCAAAATATTGACCAAACTACGTGATAGTAAGGTGATGAATGTTGGGGCCAACTAATAAAGTAGTAGGGCCAACTACTTTAGTTTGTAGTATATGCCGCTGCTATTTAATTGGTTGGGGCTACTAATTTTATTCGCAAGGTTGGTAGTAGTTGTCCTTACTCCTTTACTTGTTGTCGCGACAACCTTCGATAGTGCATACTATTTTCAGGTAGTATGCCTTACCACTTTAATTAGTAAGTCTAACTATTAAATTAGTTAGTCTTACTAGTAAGCTAGTGGATCTAAATACTTAAAGTAGTAATCCTCACTATTACAATTAGTAAGTTTTACTATTTAAAATAGTAGTCCTTACTATTAAAATTAGTGAGTTTCTCTATTTAAATTAGTAGTCCTCACTAATAAAATTAGAAAATTTTAGTATTATTTAATGGCTCGTAGGTTATTGCGAAGTTAGTACTTCTCAATAGTGAAATTATAGTAGATTTCACTATAATTTCTAATTAGTGAACACAAGAGCGTCCTCACGACTTTCTATAGAGACCAGGTCCTGATAAGACGTCATGTCAAAATACACCCACATGTCCATTGGGATGGTAATGAAAAACTACTATAATTTCTAGATTTAAAAGTATACACTTGCAGTTGTAGTAAATCTATTCAAAAATTTAGATCGACGCGACAGTCTTCACGGCCTTTTCTACTGCACAATACACAAAAAGGTTAAGATGAAAATGGCGACGATCGAGAACATGACGCGATATTTCGGTGCGAATTTTGGCAGCACTGCTCAGGTTTCAGTTCTGCCAATTTCGCCAAGGAGGAAAAGTTGTAACGTTTACTACTTTTATTTCTTCGAAAATAAATTGGTGGTAAATGTGAATACTTTATTTGTGGTGACTAGAATTACTATCGTTACTAATATAACCTACGTAGGATTACTAACGGCGACTTGTTGCCGCACTAAACTGGTTAGTTACTTTTACCATCGAAGTGGTTATCGCAGCTAATACCATCTCTACTAATAAAGAGCTTCTTATCACAACTAACCATTTTTTTCAGTGTGGATAGAGTTAAACTATGGGAAGTTCTGGAAGAGGATGTAGCCAATGGTTGGCTTCTAAAAGCAATAAAAAAAATGTATGAAGGAGGTTAAGCGAGTTTAAGGTAAACGGTCAACTGCGTGATTGTTTTCAGATTAGGGAGGGCGTTAGGCAAGGATGCGCCACGTCCCCACGTAGCAAACTTCTTGTGACTTGTTCCAAGTGGCCGGAAGGAAAAACCAGATCTGTCCTAGGTTTAGACCTATACTTAGACGTAGGTTGAAATATAGCTTCATGTCCAACCTAATTTTTTTTATTTTGCAAAATTTGAAATTATTTTTACGTAAATTTAGCGAAGAATGTAGAATTTTTATGCAAAATAGTATTAATTAAAGGATCGACAGAAAAAATGATAATTTTACCATATCAAATTTCATAAAAATGGTATAAAATCATGTTAAGAAGTAACAAATGATATACCCGTATTTTTTAAATTTTGTTTTCAATTATTTGTATGAAACAATAAGTAATAGAAATTTTGGTGCGATTGCAGAATAGAGGAGTCATCTCTGTTTTGGCTGGAAAATTTTTTGTTTCGGCAACAAAATATTAGAATCTTTAATTGAACGATAAATGAAGCGATTTGACGAGGTCAAATCCATACCCCTTTCCAACGTCTCACGTGACAGCTTATATGCGTGAAACTCTCCTTTTTTTGTCGACATAATAATAGCTTATGACGGCAGACAAAAATAACTAAATACATTTTGATTCATTAAAAAACCATTCAATCTTAACTATTTACAGTTTTTCTGGCCGTACGGATGTTTAAAAGCACCTAAACGGTGAGTTAAATATGATCATTCCGATTTCGTGACAGACCTCTATTTGAGACATCGTAGTAACAAAAGTAACAATAATTTTAAACTTTTGCGTCGTCAAATCGCTTTATTTATCGTTCAATTAAAGATTCTAATAGATTTTTGGTGAAAAGAAAATGTTTCCAGCCAAAATAGGGGTGACGCCCCTATTCTGCAATCTAACCCAAATTTTTATTATTTCACTATAGCACAACAACCCAGCACGTCAGGGTTCTGGCATAACCTCATAAAACCTCATACATTTTTTTTCAAGTCTCGAAAAAAAAACATTTAAAAAAAATTATGAAGTTTTATGCGGTTATGTCAGAACCCTGACGTGCTGGGTTTTTTGGACCTCGGATTCGGATTCAGCGGCCCCAAAAACATATGGGTAACTCTCCACAGAAAGGAGACTTTTGCTTCACCGCGTAATATATTTGTGACTATTTATTGAATTACTTTATAATTTGGTGAACTTAGTCGTTTTAATAACACGGACCAAAAGCATAAGACCAACATAGATTTTTTTACCCGAAAAATATATTAAACAAACATTAAATACTTGAAAAAATGCCCTTTCCTTGTTCTCCACTTACAAATTTCTAAGTTTGAGGAGGATTTTCAAATCCAAGGATAATAAAATATAATTTTTCACTTGTGCCTTTTAAAAGCATGTCTCAAAAACTATTATTATTTTATATAGATTTTTATTTTGTCGCACTTAAAGATCAAAGAATTTTAAGTTGAAAAGTTTCCCCCTAATTTTATTCCTGGAACGTGTAATGACAATATGATGAGTTTTTGACGATTTTTTGTTTGTTATTTTAACCAGTATTAATGTAATTCTTTAATAAATAAGTGTAGCTAAAAAACATTTCAAAGATTTACCTTTAAACTAACATAAAACGTGTTAAACTTTAGCGTATTTTTATTATGTGTCATTACACGCTCCAGGTAATTTGGACACTTTTCGGGAAAATATATTAATTGTAACCTAACAAATCTTTAAAGGGAGGAATAGTGAATATTTCTTCCAAAGGACTTTTTAATTTATTCTTTTAAACAAGTACAATAAATGTTTTGTTGTTGTTTGACATTACACATCCTGTAATCGCACGTCGCAGAATTCAAAGTCTTGAGCTGAAACACAAGTAGGTTAACCATGTGCCTCATGATTTTTTTTAAAACAAAGCATCCTAATAACATTATGCTCTTCTGAAATACTTGAAATTATTAAGGAATGAAATATGTCATGCATTTTGTCATGTAGAAGTTCGAAGGTAAAGATTAATAATAATTTGAGGCCTCGCTCCATGAGATTTGATGCGGCTCTGAGCTGTCAGTTTCGACTACGTGTATTTCAGTGTATTTATGTGATGGAGTCTGTTTATTTAGTAAGATGCCGCCATTTCAGTATTGGTAAACTAAATAAAAAAAAGATAAAAATGTTCGCAAAGAAATAAACAGACGTACGAAAAAATAAATCCATGCTTTAGAGACGTATTCCTCTGTTGTAAGTCTTATTATACTAAAAGAACGTACTGACATATGCCAGTGTACGTCCGAAAATATAATATTATGTTTTGGAAGCGTTTAAAATAATTTCTTTATGTTTTTTAATTTTAATAAATTATTCCGTTTCTTAAAAAAAATTTATTTATAATTCTGAAATCCTTTCTTGAATCTTAGAGTACTAGGAAGTTCATTCATCCAGCTTATCACATTTTCATGCAGCGACCCAAAATACGGATGGACATCCATTCGTATAAAAAAAAATATTTTTAAATTTTTATTCCACTATATTAGATAAGCTATTTTGTGTTTAAAAATTCTATTATTATATTTGTATTCAGCCACCTAAAAACCGTAGGATACCCATTTTTATCCAATGGTGACTGTTTTGAAACATTTGAGCCGCAATATTGGATCAGCCATCTTGAATTCTGAAATTCTGTTATAAAATTCAAAATCAGGGACCCAAAAAACTTTAGAATACTCACTTCTATAGAAATTGGTCCATGAATCTAAATTCTAAAAGAAAACCTATAACTCTGTCAAAAAATTGTTTTAAAAAATTGCAAAAAATATTTTTGAGCTGAAATATTTTAATAATTGCTTATTCTAGCACCAATGAATAGGCGTCATACAAAAAAAAACCTATTTGAGAATATTTTGGCAAAAAAATTTGCTTCTATCAAAAGTGACCTTAATACAGAGAATCATCCATATAATAAACACGGTCTGACCCGCGGACTTGAAACAACAAGTTTATGAGGTTTTATGAGGTTATGTCAGAACCCTGACGTGCTGGGGTTTTTTGAATCTCGCATTCGGAAATCCAGACCCGAAAAAATACTTTTTTTGTGTGGCTATGCAACCAATCCAAATTCACGTTAGTTCCGACCAACGCCGCTGTACAGTGAATTAGTTGAAACTTCTTTTTATAAGAAAAATTGCTCGCTAATAATATAAGTGAGAGCTAACTGGTAACCAAGAATTAAGCTTGACATTGCATCTACTCACAAATTATGGAAAGCGAAATCTGAAAAATACAAGAGAATCACTGGTTAGCATGATCTTATGCCAAATTTTATGAAATATGAAGTATCTAATTTTTCTCTCAATTCTTTAATCAGCGTTAGAACGTTACTGTAGATATAAAAAAATATTAGTAAGTCGTCTGAAATAATTATATGAACCAAATCACTCAGGCAATAGCTAGGGACGAAATCATACAAATAGAAGCTGAAACTTCACTGAAATTTGTATGCCCCAGCCTGACGTGTTCGCCTGAGATATTCCTGAGATTTTTTTTCGGCAGGAAGAAACGGTCTTTTGATAAATTCAAAATTTTCGATATTTGAATGTGTCGTGAGATTATTTTTAATTAAGAAATAAAAATTAAAAATGTGAATAAAATTGCATGATAAAATATTGAAATAGTTTTTGCAGATGCACCAATTTTAAAGATAAAAATTGATATGTAAAATAGAGAATATACAGAAAATAAGGAAAATTCAGAAAATAAATACAATAGAAAAATAAAGACAGTCAATAAAAGAAAAGAAAAGATAGAAAATACAAAAAATATAAAAAGTACAAAAATACAGAAAATAAAGAAAATACAGAAAATACATTTTTTCCTAATAACTCTAATCTGCAAGTTCAATTGAGTATAATTCAAAAAAATTCTCAGACCTTATACAGGCAGTACCAAGGCTGTTGATAATTTGTTTGATGTTATTGTTCGTTTGTTTAGTGACCTTCAGATTCTTTGGTAATAAAATCGTTTCCACCCAATGCTTGTTCTCCTTCACGGTTTCTTTTCTGCTTATGGATTTGGGGGCTACCTTTTTGGTTGAGTGGTTTCTGTTGTTGTCGCTTGGTCGTGCCTTGGTGGGGGACTGTCGGGCTCCCTTCTCGGCGAGAGCTCAGTTGCTATCAAGGTGTAGGCTGGTGTGGCTAATTCTCGGTGGTTGCAACGATAAGAAATCAATCGTGCGTCTTCTAGAGAACTCAGGTATTTAAGATCATTCGGTGAACGATCGTGGTCGTAGCTTCCGGAGGCTGCATCTGTGGCAATTTTCACCAACAACCAAAACATTTTTTTGGACGCCAAGGGATTCATTGGATGTGCTTGGGGACTCGTATACCGGACTAAATGGATAATAGGTATTTTACGATTAACAATAACGTGGACAAACTGTCTTGTTCACTTTCGTTTGACTTTAACATGACGGAACATGATTCCTTCGCTACCCCACGCCAGTACGTCATTAATTCAAAACAAAGGATACAAAGTCCATCTTGTACTTCTCATAATCGGCTGTCTTGGAGGTATGAAAGTTACATTTCTTAGCCAACTCAATAAGATTCCAGTTTACCAGCGTCATGCTGAATCCATCGCGAGTCGGATGCAAAAGGCTGTTCTTCTGGGATCACTTCACCTGGTCAGTCAAAACTTTTCCTCATAACATTCTACAAAGATTGGTAGCTTTAGAAAAGTATCCAGAGGTGAAACCTTTATCTGCAACTGTGTCGTTTGCCGCGTAAGATCATCAGCGGCTAGAGACTGGACTCCAAGAAACAGTGCTGTACAAAGTCTCTTGGGTAAATTTCACGCTCTTGCTTACCTTCTAGGACAGAAGGAGCAGGAGTGGATGACATGTACGTTCCGGTTGCGTCGGGATTGGTGGCTTTAAGGAACCATAATCGTAGCTTCCGAAGCCCACAAATTCTCAATGAAAAATGTACCAGATCACGAGTACCTGCGTGTGGAAGCTGGGCCAACATAATATAGTATGATTTACATATGGTTCGCAGCTTGTATATAACTTTTTCTACCAAACCCTAAAGATCTCAGAATTTAAAAAATGTTGAAACTCTAAAATCAGAAAAATCACAGAAAAAATAGAAAATCTACTGTCTAGAATCGGAGAATGCACCTGCAAAATCTCAAGCGTTTGGGTCATGAAGAATTAGTATTCAGAAACGTGTTACTTTCTTCTACCAAAATTAAAAATTAAAATCTAAAATTGATAGAAAAAAATAAAAGTATCTCTTCATCTATCTCCTTTCATAGCGTTTTATGTATTAACAATTTTACAGTCAGTTAAGTAAGAGCGTGTACAGCATTACCCGCAGTCGGTAAGTGATACAAACCTGAATCTTTTTTTAAA
>CAKNWU010200898.1:0-12669 GCA_932072015.1 Andricus quercustozae | reverse complement strand
TATGTTGGTCCTGATAGGCTAGCTAGCACCCCATTTGGGCAAAAAAAAAACAGTCTAGATTAGACGGTCTTGACTCTAGACAATGCCCTAACTGGAAGAAAGTCTGCCCCGACAATTTTTTACACGGATTGGGGTCTATGCAAAGAGCGAGCGCAAAGCGCGAGATCCAACAGACGCGCGCCTTATAGGCGCGCTCGGCGCTCTAACTTGTGAGCGAAACGAGCCACAGAGAAAGATTTGTGATTTGAATATAATATGCAGCTAGCGGATAAAATACAAACATGATACTTGAAGTGATTCGGAAAAGTTTGCCTTCGCTTTAGTAAGAATGTAAGACATTTTTGAACCTACAAACTTCTTCCTCTCAAAAAGACTTTCTGACTACACTGATTATCTTCGTCTAGTTCACTAAACCGTATTGAATATCACATAAGAAATGCTCATTTCGCACGATATTTTAGAATAACCAAAGGGGATTTTGAACAAAAAGGAGTCAAAGGAGAGAGAACGCGGCTTTTTAGGACGAAAGGTTTTGGCATATGGCTGTCACGTACCTGCCTAGTTAGCGAGAAAACGCACACACGTTTTGGAAATGCATACATCAGAAGCACACACACATCCGAGTCGAGAAAAGAGAATAAGAGAAAAATAGTAGAGGAAAGACCAGCATCCCATTGAGCCGTTTCAATGGACCATCTCGCTTCGTTAACCAGTCTGTCGCATTTTTTACCCATCGTCCCGAAAGCCCAACCCTTTTTTTTTGCAATTTGAATACATTGTACCCTCGGTCGACATACATATGTATATCCGACCGATACTCTTACCGCTTGGAAGCCTAGGTAGTTCTTTCTCGTGTCCTAGCACAGTTCTCTAGAGAGTCTAGAGTCTACCTGGCACCCCTTTCCCCTGTCTCATTCCCTATATCGCAGGGAAGTTTTGTTGTAGCTTGACCGACTTTTTATATTCTGCCATTTACTTTCTCTCTCACACACACACACATACTCTCTGTTTCTCTCGATTTCTCGCGAGGGACACAATACCATTGATTTTGATTTATATGACACGAACGACAGCCGAACCCAAAAAGAAAAAGGGAGAGATGAGCGCGTCGCGGCATGCGTGGAAATTATAAATTCATATTGCATCCGAAAGCGTTTCCCTTTGATAGGGGAATCGACGTTCCACTGATCGAAGACCCTTATTTTTTCCAACCCTCCCTTTTTTAGTCCTGCTTTTGGGTATCAGTCACGAGAGTTCGCTAAAGTTTTTCACGAGCGTGTTGCAGAATATTGAGAACATTGAGAATAGGCAAGGAAGACTGAAATTTCAGTTTTACAGTTTAAGAGACTCTTCAGATGTATGCATTGAAATTCATTTTAAAATTTGAAGAGAACTTATATGCAATTTTATAGAAGGAGAGGTAGGTAAAAAACGGCTAAGAATAATTTTTAAGGGAATATCTGAGTAAAATTCATTGATGTTCTAAATCACTGTTTCTTCAAACTTTATTTGAAAAAATTTTTAGGAAAATAGGGTCCAATAGTTTATACTCTATAATTTTAAATCAGTGAAATCAGTGAGAATAAAATTATCAAGGAGGTTTACTGAACGATCAGTAAAATTTATTTAATAATCTTGAAACATCTATGTATACTGATTTTACTCAGTATATGGATCTTCACTTACTCTTCTCCCTATTCCAAATTGAGAGAGTATCATTCTTGGCATATTTCAATGGTATGCCTGAAAACAATTTTACAGAGGATTTAGAAGTAGGAATACCTAAATTATCTTGAACATGTCTGAATTCATTTTTCGGAAAAACAAATTTCCTAACCAATTTTCCCTGAAAAAAATGGTTTAGCTGTCCCAGCTAAACGCTTAGCAGGATTTCTTCTTCTAATAAAATATAGCTGTATTACCTAAATATCTAGCTGTTTAAGCTACATTTTTCCATATAGAAATTATCTAGATAAATTAGCTAGATGATTTCTTGATGGCCAAATTAGCTAAAACAGCTAGATATTTAGGTAACACAGCTACAAATTTAGATAACACAGCTATATTTTCTTAGAAGACGAAATCCAGCTAAAATTCTAACTGGAAAAGCTAAACCATTTTTTTCAGTGTACTTTAAATCTGAATTAGTTAAAAATAACGTATTTGAAAGAAAATAATCAGTCACTGATTCAATTAGTCATATCAAAAACTAATGAACCAATAATATTATTTTCACAATATATCGGTAATGCTTTCTGCTAAAAATTAGTCAAATTTTACTAAAAATCAGATAAAATTTGACTAAAATTGAGTTAATTTTAACTAATCAATGAAACAAGCAGACATCTATTATTTGACTAACAGTATCTAGAGAGTAGGAAACATGATTTTTCGTAAAAATAACCCTCCAGAAACTAGAATTTTTTAATATCCGTAATATGTCTTTCATAATTTCGCTAAATGTAATGTCATGTCTGGTCCAGAAACTCCATTTGAATGAACGTGATAAAATGTGAACTTTAGCGAAATATTTATTTGTCATTGTGTGAAATTATTCTCAAATTTTTATCATACCAAGCTTTAAATGGGTGCTCAACACCCTTGAAATATCGATTTTATTATCAATTCAAGTTTTAGAAATTATATTCGACCCTACCAATGCTTTTCAAAATATGAAACTGGCAGAGTATTTGTCACCTATTCGGCAATAATAATCAACGATTAAACCAACTATTATTTAGTAAACTAAAAATTTTGTAATTATTTTTTATTGTACCGATCAAAGTCACTCAAATCTTGAAAATAGGAAGGTTTTGACTTTAAAAAAATCATTTTTAAATTAATACACTATGAAAATGATATTCTGCTGAATGAACATTTTATAAAAAGCTGCGGAGAAAAGGAAAGTGGTGTTTCATGATATTACATACTGAATATATTGAACATATAATAAACAACTAGCATATATTACGCATATTTATGATATATGTATATTTAATATAGTGGGGATAAGCCGCTGCAGCTGTGCCCGTGTAAATGGCAGCAAAATGAAAATTTTTCCAACAGCAGAACTTAACAACAGAACTTAAATTAATCACAATTACAAAAAAGATTAGTTAAAGTGGGGTATTGCGGAAACCTCCTCCCTCCAGCGGCCGACATTTTCCGTAAATAAACACACTTACTTAGATTTTTATGATTTAAATTCGACGCAATTATATACGTTATGATGTGTTTTTCCTTACATAAACTTGAGTTTGTTATAAGGAATGTAATTTCTTAATAACTGAAATTCCTAGGTGTCGCTCTTTGATTAGGGTGTCGATAACACCACTGTCTACTCTGCCCTTAGGGGTCTTCCATACATTACTTAATGCTTTAAGGGGGGGGGGGGCTAGCCCAGCTTTACGACAATGGTGAAAAACTACAGAAAAAGTCGGAAAAAGCGTTACTTAGACCAAAATCGCCGGCAAATTGCGTCATTTTTTTATTATATATATATAATTACTAAAATAGGTGGAGGTAATTTGTGTATGTTAACTCCTTAACGGCCAAGCCTAAACCCAGTGGAATTAAAATTATGGAAAAATTCAGAAATAATGTAGTTTCATTTTCTGATCGTTTTTACAATGAATTAAAAAAAAATTCAATTTTCTAGTGTCTATTAAGTATACGATAACTAATAACCACCCTAAGAGATGCGGAATAGCCCAATTTGTTCTAATTTATGTATTTATTTTCTAGAATCGTAAGCTTATTACCTGAATGTTTAAGAAAATCGAAAATAGTGAACGTTACTAAGCTGGAACAGTGGCTTATACAAAAAGAATAGAAGTAGGTAGTATCTGAAATAATATGTGAGCGTCCGCATGGAGAGGGCCCTTATATCCGGCATGGAGTTGCGTATGAGGCCATATAGGCGGATAAATGCCCAGAATTTCTGGTCCGCAACGAACTATCTAAGTTAAAAAACGAGTCACCGGGGCATTTTTGAAGTTGGAACGTCGAAAAATCGTTTTTCAAAAAAACGCGTCTAAACTTGGCGAGTGCCATAAGCACACGTGTTATACTTTTTCTTCGAACGTGGAATATACCTCCTTGTGGTTACTTTCTTGATATATTAATACAAAAGATTAAATATACGTCCGATTATCATTCCCTATTTAAATCCGAAAATAATCATTTTGAGCTCATCTTTGAAAAACGTGAATATCTCCTAAACTAGAACCGGCCATAAGTGCCATTTTCATACGGAAGCCCACTCATAAGGACTAAATTTTTCTGTAAAATTACTGTTCTCTTGATCTTTGTAGAAAAATGCGTGGGAATGTGACGCGCTGTATAGATACACTGGGAACCCCATTTAAGTATCTCCGATTTACATCGTTCCAAGAACTGATGCCGCGTGGCGGTTTCCGTTGAGTGTAGCTGTAGGGCCGAGGGGGATGATGTGTTCTGTCAAGCGTGACAAACAACAGAGGGCCACAGTTAGCGCGTTAGTTGCATCAGGTTACGTCATACCTGCAAAACCAACAAAAATTGTTATTGCGGCCCTGCCTGTTTACGTTCGGTGCTAGCGAATTCTGTGTTCACTTTAAGTGAAGGCCATTTAGGACCATGCCCAAAACCGCGCTTAAAATGGGATTTCCAATGTACTTTTGAATAACGCCGATGTGAACCGATGGCAGCTGATCGGGGCCGAGCTGAGATTTTGAGACCAAAACAACGATCATGGAAACATTTATTGTTCTTTATTTATAAATAAAAAAATGCTCAATAACTTATGAAAAGCGTATTAGTTCGAAAAATATTCTTGCCATTTTAACGAATAATTATATGAATACATATATTAGTTTTAAATTACAGCTTAAAAGTTGCGAATAAGAATAAAATATGTCTAAATAAGAATTATAATTTTTAATGCAGAAACCAGGAAACCTGGAAAAAAACTGCCCCTTGCACGGGCACATTCTCATCGCGAGCTCGATGCGGGGCTCGCTTTCGTCGCAAGTTTGAGCGCGCCTGGTACGCGCGTTTGTCGGATATCTTGCTTCGCGTTTGATAATGTATTTACCTCACGCTACAGGCTTAAAATCTGTCCAAAACGCAAACTTTTCTATATTATGTTTAATTCTATTACATTGAATATATATTATATTAATTTCTGTACCTCGATCCGGTACTACTTACTCAGATATTAAAAAATAAATGAACATTATTATAATGCATAATGTGCATTGATATTGAAACAGACGTATTCTCATTGACTTCTTTTTATAATTTAAAGAAGTTCACGTCCTACCAAAAAATGGTCGAAAGCAAATTTTTAGATCTAATTAGGGCGACAAATTTTTTTATTAAACATTCTATTGTACCTTGTGTGGTTTTTCCAAAAATTTAATTTGTTTGTTTTAATTTGTCACGATTAAAACAAAAACTACACATCCTATGAAAAAATGGTTCAAAGCAAATTTGTAGATATAATTTAAGCAAACACTTTTCTTACTTAAAATTTTTTACGATTAAAACAAAAACTACGCGTTCTATCAAAGAATGACTAAAAACAAAATTGTCTATCTTTATTGGATGAACAGCTATTGCCTATTGATTTTTTTTCGTATCTTGTGTCGTTTTTACTAATACTTAATTTATTTTTAAATGTTACTTTTTATAATTCGAACAAAAATTGCGTGGCCTATCTAAACATTATTATTGAAAAATTTGTAGGTCTTTTTGGGTCAACTGTTTTTGTCTATTCATTTTTTTCGTATCTTGTGTAAAAAAAGACTGGGTAATGAATTCGAACTTTCTTTTTAGTCGCTAAATACGTGTGTTAAAGAGCAGTCTAATACGATTAGTCTATCAAAAGTTATCCAGTAAAGATACAACGACAGGAACAACGTTGTACTAACCGCAGACTATACGCGTTCTATAGATTCATAATAATTCATTTCTCAATTATGTATGGCAGTAATATCGTTAACTACATAAATTAATTGAAAAATTAAATTAAAAAGATATGGTTACAGTAATTAAGGAAATTAGTTGAACAAACTATTCACCTTACTTAAGTTTAGTATTTGGCCGTAGTTGAGTTGAAAATATTTGTTGTTAAACTGACTGTTAAAAACAGATTGATTTTGCAAAATATTGTTGTTAAATTGACTAATTTTTATTCTTTAAAGTTGCAATGATATTCACATTTAATATATGACAGTAGAAATACTTGAAATTACCTGCCTTAAATAACTTTAACCAAAAGTTCTGTTGTTAGGTTAACTAGTTTAGTCTAGTAATCCCCTTAACGAACCAAGGAAACTAGTAAAATTTTAGTAAGCCAGTACCAGGTTTTTTTTTGTTGTAGCAAAGTTGAAAGTACACGTTTGCTTTCAACTTTCGAATTCATGGACCTCAATCCATCGCACCTAAACATTCGATGGATTTAAATATTTTCACTACACCCCCCTGCGTATGTTTTTAAATGAGCACTTCAAATTATTAAATTTACAAATATTGTAAATATAACCTGGAAAGGATCTAAATTTTATTGTTGCCGAAATGCTGAAGATGCTAAAATTTAGACGAATTTAAGAGTTGAAAGCTTGCTCAATTGCCACTTTTTTATTCTCATTCCTTCCGACGGATGGTTTTTCCTTTTAAAGCGGAATTTCGCGACGCTTTTTAAAATGAACAAAAGAACGCCGACACGTCTTAAATGAACGCGCTACTTGTTGCTTAGAGGGGTTGTGGCCCCGAGAGTGGGGGAGGGTTCCTGTAGAGTAAGGGGGGTGGGTGTCGTAGTAAACGCCACTGAAAACTGTTTCTCCTTTGTTTTTACGACCCGCAGGAGCCAGCAGGGGCAAGGAGATCGCAATTAAAAATGTAGTTCAAGGTCGATGCCTCTAGGGAGGCTCTCCTTCTCGAGCTTTTACTTTGCCGAGAACTCGCGTTACTTCGTTCGTTCGACTTCCAGTTCATTCTTCATTCTTCCCTTTACTTTCACTTCGTCTTTCTTAAACTGCAAATTAGGTTCCTCCTCCTAACATCTTGTATCGTTTACTTTTCCAGCCTTTCTTAAAATATGCTAAACTACTTAATTTCTTCCAAGAGATATCGCGAAATTAGGTACTTCATGAGAGTCTCCCAAGTTCATTTCATATAATTTCTCCAAGAATTGGGTTATATTATACTGGATCAGGTTGTTGTGGAAATCTGTATTTGTGTAAATTAAAAACATCAAGACTTCTTTTCAAAGCAAATAGCGTTTTACTTTTAGCAGGGGTGCAAGAATTTTAAAACCGATACACAATAGAGCCTATTAGACTCGAAGGACCTAAAAACTAGCAATAATTAAAAATTGTAGTTAATCAATTCCATATACTTAACTTGTTTTAATCACTCAGCAATTATCAAAATAAAAAATGTAGTGAAAATATGACAAAATAACATCAAAACTTTCGATCTAATGAACGCATCCTTTCTATTACAACAGCCTCCATTAGAGAATACATTTATTCAGTTCTTTTATCCTAGGTTATATGGTTCTTTCGCTACAAACAAATGCACAGAAAGAGGCTGGGCTCATTTTTGTTGCACCTCACTTTTCATGTTCTCGAAATAGGAATTTTGTCTCAAAATGAGAATTGTTTAAGTGTAAGATGAACATAATAAAAAATCATTCATTTTATAAAAGACTAATTCAAACATTTAAAACCTAATTACTTTGACAAAACATAATGAAATTCGAAAGTTACTTTCTTATGCACTCTGAAGTTTAAGCAAATAAGGATGTTTTTTCTGGAAGTTGTATTAGATTCGAGAAATATATCTATATAGCAATTTTCGCATTTCCTAAACTGAATATTAGATATTTGAAGTTTTGAGATTTTGACCTTGATTTTATTTCTGTTTTTTTTTTTAGAAGTACAATAAACCATTAGCCCAATTCTTTAGCATTTCCCAAAGTTTTAGCGAAAAATATTCATTATTATGGAGATAAACGTGAAGAAACCGATAAGGTTCACATGGTAATTATCAATTAGGCCTCAGCATCAGACAGAACTAGATATTTAAAGTTCATAAAATTTAGATGTCCGCGCCCTTAAATGAAACACCTATGATTTTCTGATCAACTATTGATCTCATGACCCTTTTTCTTTAATGTTTTGGAAACGATTATGACTTCGTGATCAGGGCTAAGTCCTTGGTTCCCTTTTCCTTATAACCCTTTCCAAACGCTACTCGAGAATTGGCTTCCATATTTTCGACCTGCTTTTCAATTTTTTCCCTGATGCTGTCACCCTCGCGAATAAACTCGCAGGTATCGGATATTGACGTGTACGACAACCTTAGTGGCGACGAACGCTTTTTACCTGGTGCCTCTTTCCTCTCTGGGAAGTCCCCTTGTCCCATAACCGCGTAAATTTGGGGTGATTTCTATCAAAAGCGACACCTGTGTCACTTTCAGGATTACGTTTGTTGGTCTCGCTGCCGAAACCCCTTTTAAAAGCGAGAAGAGAAAGAGTTGAGAGAAAAGGAGAGTGAGGGAGATAAACGAAGAGAAAACTTCGGGGTTGCCTCGTCACAATAGGGAAAACAACATTATTGGCCCTTCAAAATGGTATTTACCGAAAATAACCAATCTGAAGGGATAATAGGTTGTGTCGTGACGCTTACGGGAAAAATGTTTGTCAAACTACCCCTTTTGCTTTCTATTGCATTTTACGATCTTCCCGGGGTGTTAATTATAAAGCTATTAATATAATTAGCTTCTCATCGATCATACGCTCAATGAACTTTCTGGTGAAAAATTTTGGTTGGGTAGTAGTTTAATTTTCTATTTATTATTCAGTTATATATACTCGATAATTTATCAATTCAATGATTAATAGTTCATTTAATTAAATATTATTTATTCTTGAATTGAAAATAAACTGTTGGACACTTTTAATAAAGAAAGCTGCAAAAATATTTGTTTGGGCAACTGATCCTGAAACATCTGATTAATGTGAAATTGATTAGGGATGTAGACTATTTTTTTAATTTAACGTCAACCAAAATTAATACAATAATGATTTCTGAAATTTAATGAAAAGCGAGAAAATATAAATATTATGCATCTCTTCTGCGTTTTATACACAAAATTAGTAGAGAAGTTAATATTCATGACTCTCCAACAAAACTAATTCTTAACAATTTTATTTGGAACGTCTTTAGCCTAAAACTAAACAAAAAAATCCGAAATTAAAGTAAAAATTGTTACGAATAAATTATTTTAACAATTATTAATCTCAAGCATGCTGAGGTTTCCACTTCATATTTTTTACAATAATTAATGTGTTTATTTTCTTCTATTTTACAATCATTAAAAACATGGATTTAGTTTTTACTGTACAAGCTATACATCCTTGAGGGGCCTAGTTACTTTTCGACGGACAAAAGTGTAGTTTTTCTTTTGGCTCATTAAAGGACAAAGAGGCCTTGTTTTCAGAGAAAAAATAGGCTTGCAGTCGTTTGTAGATACAAAAAATGCGCCTAAATTAAGCAAAGTATCACAGAAACAGGCTGTAACAAAAACTAGACTTTTTTTGTGAAATTCGGAAGAAATTGCGCTTTTGTGGGTTCATTGAAAAAAGCGCTTGCCATCATTTGTTTGATCACCATTATTTGTTCAGTATAATTATTTTAGGTCGATTTTAATCAGCTAATTTATAAACTTGAACAATGTCAAATATGAATTTTATTTATGATTAGGTTGTGAAAATTTTAACAATGCCATTACTATTTCATTGAAGCTAAGGAAAACATCTTGAGGATTTTCCTTAGACTGCTAGAGCATCGCTTACGAGCTTCTCTCGTTGGGAGTACCAATTACTTGAGAATTCTCGTTCAATCACTAGGATGCGAGATTCCAGCTGGTATGTCTTTTTCATGCGCACAGTTCACCAACACACTATACTCCGACCATGTCGTTTTTTATGTTTCTTTTGAAAGGGGGTGTAACCCCTCGTACTAGGACAAGAAAAGAAATTGTAACAATCCGAGCATATAGTATAACCGTAGAATAAATTGGATCACATTGGAGTCGAGAGGGTTCACAGAGGCAGAAAGAGAGCGTAGGAAGAAAAATATCTAGGACGAAGGTACTGCTACGTAACAGAGAAATGGAAGGACTTCCACTAACGAATTCCTTACGAATTTGTGTATGACTATTTTCTTCTGGTATATGCGCACTCCAATTCTTGAGAGAGATAAAAGCTAATCATATCAGTATGCGTTATATAACTAAGGAGTACAGAAAAAACGGAGGTTTCAGTAAAGTTGCGGCTCAAGTAAAAGTTGGTATCATTTAGAACTGAGTCTCCAATGGAACTCTTTTTGCGGGTTCCTTTTTAGTTCGTTAATGTCCGATAGATGGCATCTATATATATGCGCATTCATACATGCGCAGTTGAAAACGTAGGATTTTCAACATAACCTTAAAAAATGTCATATTCCAAGTGCACTATCTTTCTTTCAAGAATGACTAATATCTATCATTTTAGTTTCTTCATTAGGTTTTTCGCAGTGCAATATTATTTAATTCGAATTACAAAGTAAAATGTACACCATAAACTTCTAAAACCTTCGTAGTGAGTCAAGGCTGAAGTGAAAAATAGGATCCATTGGAATCGTTTGAATCCATACTTTGGGTTCATTTAGAAACCATTTATCATGTTGGATTCCTTTTCAGCAAGAGAGGTTTCTTTTTGTTGCAGTTCATTTGGCACTAAAAATTGGCTCTAATAGAAACCTTAGTTTTTTCTGTGACCTTACAAAATTTAATTATTTGACATGTCCTTAATTTATTTATATCTGAAAATTCAACTAGCGAAAATGTAAAGACCATTCCAATGAATAAAATAAAATTCCAATAAAAAAACACGAAATTTCAAAAAACTATTTGTACGCAAATAATTTTGACCCTAACCTTTTTTTCTAAAAAATGCACTGCAGCCTATTTCAAAATGCATTAAAATTAATTTTTTTTCCTTATATAAACTTCAAGGTACGTCGAGGCGTCGATCATGCTTAAACAACATTAGATATTTGTTGATATTTGTGATTAATGTAAGGTGGGTCGGCTCAAATGGCGCACTTACTATGACGCTGAGAATTAATCTCCAGTAAGCGAAAAGGGCGTGGTCAAATGTTTCAGCCTAGCTTAAAGTTAAAATTTGAATCGTCTACCGATAGAGATTCTAAAAGAAAAGCGAGCATATCATGACAGATGATATTTTATGAAAGCTGCAAGAAAATTAAAGACAAAATTAAATAAGTATTTTGGATCCAAATCTTGGATAACTTATTTTGGGATATTTGGAAACAATTTTGAAAATAAACTAATTTAAAGATGCAGACCATGTGAACCCAGTATTCAAAATTATTCAATCTTTATCAAAATCTATAAAATCCAAAGGAAAATCCCCTACTTATTTGTAGGTTACATTGGTTCTTCTGTTTTAGACAAATGTCATAATTTTTCTTGAATTAGAATTACTAATTACTCATTTTGATTCCTAAAAGATTGTTTAAAACTCTATTTGGTGTTTTTTACTAAGCATATATTATTTGTTTTAATATTCATAGACTTATTATACAGAACATCGTACAGAACATAAATAATGAATCGCGAAATTTAAATAACACTCACCAAATACAGGAGTCAAGAATATTTCAAGGCGCAAGATAGCTATTTATGTTTAATCAAATGACTGTGTAATTACTATTACGAATCTTGTCTAACGGTTTTTGTTAAAAAAATTGTGAAACGAGGACTGTATATTTTTTGAATACAACCCTTTACAACTAACTAACGTATTTTTTGAATTTATTCTCCATATTTACGATTGTCTTTATATTTTATTAATAACCTTTAAAAATGTGTCACCGAACAGGCATTAAATTTCCAGAATAGATATTGAAACATTTATGCATAAGCACTAAGGATGTTCGATTCTTTGGAAAGAATCGATTCTTGAGTTGATCCAAGATCAAGTAGACGAGAATCCATTCTTCAAAAGATCAACTTGAAAAGAATCGATCTTCTAAACATCGATCTTTTAATGACGTAAAAAAAAAGTTAAGTTAGGACATTAATATTATTCACTTTCAATAATTGAGTAATTTGTTATCACATTTTTGTTATTATGATAAAAAAGGGAAGTCTTGCTGAAGATTCAACTCATTCTACTGAATATTTGGAACATCAAATTATCTCAAATAGATTTTTATTACACACAAATAATGTTTAATTCATTATAAGTTAGTTTACACTTTACATCGTTTGTATAAAAAATTATTCTATAAACCTGAACCCGAATGTAACTCTGTCCTTTTCCATCGTAGTTACGATGAAAAAGGACAGAGTTATATTCGCGTCCAGGTTTCAGTTTCGGGTCTCCATTGTGCTTGGGCCTTGATTGGTCGACTACAATCATACATATATGCGTGTGCTTTTAAGTTTCCGTGGAGCTTTCTTTCATTTTTATTTCAGTTAAAAAAAAATCAACACCTTGATCTTCAGGGTAGAGAATCGATTCTCAAAAGAATCAACTTAGTAGAGAATCGATTCAAAAGATCGATCTTTCCGCCGGAAAAGATCGATCTTCAAAGAATCGAATCAGAATC
>CAKNWU010200895.1:0-10364 GCA_932072015.1 Andricus quercustozae | reverse complement strand
TTATTTTTGGTCTTGCGACTGACCCTAACCCCTTAAGTTTATTTCATTTTTCGCTGTACATTCATTTTTGTATGTCATTTCTATTAAATCAATTGTTTGTTCTATGGCTTGAAATCTACTTATTACTTATCTACCTGTTACTGGGTTTTCTTTCCATTCTAAAAATCCTTTATATAGTTGATTATCTTCTTCTTCCTGTTCTTCTTCTGATGGTTCTGATGTCTGTCTAATGGTACCGTGGTATCTCAATCATTAACTGTTTCTTGATCTTGAAGTGGGAACAGTCTTGAAAGACAATCAGCTGCTTTGTTACATTCTCATCCTAATGAGAAGGTATTGGTTTTATGTAAAATTTGACATAGTCGGTATTCATCAAATGTCGACGTTTTGAGGCCCTCTGATTCAGAGAACACGATTTTTACGAGGGTGTCTGCCTGTCCGTCTGTCTGTAGTCTGTAGTCGGTAGTCTGTAGTATCGTGTAGGCACGATAGCTTTCGAAAGATTGATCAGATTGGAATGGGCTTTGGCACACTTTTTGAAGAACTAAAAAGAAAGAACGAGTTCGTTAACGATAAAAAGAAAATTATCAGAGTTATAGCATTTTCAAAATCCCAAAAATCAAACGAAAATTAACATTTTAAGCCGAACAACGCACGATATGAAAAAATGGCAAGAGGAGAAAACCGTTTCTTTTTGAGAGCCCTATAAGAATATCATAACAACTTTTTGAATTTTTTCGAAAAATTGAAAATTCAAATTTTGATCGCACAATAAATAATTAAAAATTAAAAATTCCATTTTGTATTCAAACTATGCAAGATAAAAAAAGATGAAGAGACAAAAATTATGTATCCAAAAAAGATCTATAAATTTGTTATTGATCACTTTTTGATAGGACGTGTCGTTTTCGTTTTATTCGTGAGAAACATAATTAAAAATAAAAAAAATTACATTTTTGGACAAACGACACAAGCTTTGAGAAAAAATGAATGGACAGAAGTTGCTCATTGAAAAAACAGCTACAAAGTTTTCATCAACAATTTTTCGATAGGACGCTTAGTTTTTGTTTTTATAGCAAAAAATAAGATTAAAAATAAAAAAAATATAATGTTTTGGAAAAGGACACAAGGAAAAAAAAATAATAGGCAAACTTGTTCTCTAAAGAAGGATGTACAAATTTGTTATTTATAATTTTTAGAAAGGGCGAGCGGTTTTTTTTTCAATCGTAAAAAAAAGAATAAAAATAAAAAAGTTAAATTTTTGTAAAAACGACACAAGAGACAAAAAATAATGAAAAGACAAAAGTTGTTTAACCAAAAAAGATCTACAAATTTTTAATAAGCTCTTGTTATAAAATGCATCGAAAATTAAAAATTTACTTTTTGGAAAAACGACAAAATTTGTTGCCTAAATTATACCTAGAAATTTGCTTAAACCCACTTTGCATCAGTAGGCGTATTTTCAGTTTAAATCATAAAACATAACGTTGAAAATAAACAAACGAAATTTATGGAGAAATGACACAAGTTGCAACAAAATGTATAATAACAACATTTTTTGTATATGATGCACACTTTTTTATAAACATAAAAACAAGACTATGAAATTACGTATGTTTCAATACGAATGCATATTAAGAATTGTGATAATATAAATTTATTGAAATGATAGATTTTTCAGGGTAGCTGAGAATAAAAATTAGTGCAAAATGAGGAGAAAATATTGAAGTAATCATGAAAAATAAAATTTGTGCATTATTTTGCAAAATATTAATAAGCAGTACCAGTTTGAGATACAAATTGCGGACAAAATCGAGTGCGAAGCACGAGATTCTTGATGAGAATGTGTTCGTTAAAGCCAAAGGAGCTTCAACAAAAGAGAATTGACAATCGCCAAATTACATTTGTCGAGGCTTGAAAGGTCTGAGCACAAATATGGGGGAAATACAAAGACCGAGCGCGCAACGCAAGGTAAATACATCATCGAGCGCGAAGCGCGAGAACCAACAGTTGCGCGCCCTAGGCGCGCTCAAACCTGCGAGCGACGAGAATGTGTCAATATTTTCACTGCCCAAACAATTGCTAAAGGCTCTTTTTCGCTAGTGCTATAACTTTCTTCTGCTTTTTTAAGTGTTCTAGATATGAAGAAGGATGGGTTTCCTTTTTGCGACAATACAGCTCCTAAACCAAGATTAGATGCTTCTGTTGTTAAAGTAAATTCATCTTTAAAATTTGGAAATCGTAGTTCTTATCGTATTAAGTTGGTCAAAGGTTTAGCTATGGTGGAGAAGTTTTTTATAAACTTTCTATAGTATCCAGAGAGTGCTAAAAATGATTGTATTGTTTTGTCTGTAGTTGGAGTTTTAAAGTTTTTTACAGATTCTGTTTTTGCTGGGATAGGTTTAACTCCATGTTTTGTTATTAAATGACCTAAATATTCTAATGACGGTCTGAGGTATTCACGTTTAGATGGTTTCAATCGTAATCCTAATTTTTAAATTCTTTCAAAAACGTCATTTAAATTCTTGTTATGTTCATCTAGTGTTTTAACGAATACTACTATATCAGCAATGTAGATAAAGAATTTCTCGCCTACAAGGCCTCTAAACGCATTATCCATCATACTTTGGAAGGTGGCTGGGGCGTTCTTCAATCCAAAGCGCATCCTATTATATTCAAAGTATCCTTGTGGAGTAGAAAAAGCTGTATATTTCTTTGATATCTCTACCACCGGGATCTGGTGGGAACCAGCACTCATGTCAAATGCGGAGAAGAATTGAGCTTGACCTAAATGATCTAGTATATCATCTATCACTGGGAGAGGGTACGCGTCTTGGTCGGTGTCTTTATTGATTTGTCTTTGATCTACTACCAATCTTAATTTGTTATCTTATTGTTCCTTTATCCAATAGTCTTTGTGTTTCTTCTAAAGTAAATTCTCTATGGTTCTCGATTAATTTGTGTGATCTAAGGTTTATAAATTTACCTGGATTTAAAGTGATCTTGTGCTCAGTTAACCGTGTGCATGCTAGTGGGTCTGTTTCTAACGTAAATATTGCATTTTATTTAACTATTACTTTTTTTATTTTCTCTGACTTGATTTTCAATGTGTGCTAGTTTTGAAATTTTTGATAGTTCGATTATTCTTTCCGATCCTATTCTGTTTTCTTTTTTAGAATTATAAAACTGATCCCTTGATTCAATATTAATTATTTTTTCGTCATTTATAGTTTTTGGTACTTCTGTGGGTTTTATGTTATAATTAAATTATTTTCTTCTGTTTTATTTTGACAAAATAAACTTGAGTGTTTTGAGATGTATTCTCCGTCATTATGTAACGGCAGTTTTTTATTTTCTAAAATTAAATAATTTGTAGTTAGTGAATATGTATTGCATTTGTTGAAGAATGGTAAAACAATTATACCTTCTTCTGGTAGAGGAAAGTCATCATTGATTATGTGAACAAGGTCATTATTTCCTAAGTAATTAATGTATGTTGCACTGTTTGATTGGTGCTTATCATTTATCATTACAAAGTTTTTTATAAATCGATGTGTCGGTTGATTTAATGGTCGGACCGATTCTTTTATTAGATTGAGTGAAAATCTGTATTTCTTTCGTCTGTTCTTATTCTGTGTGCGGATTGCAATCGTCCAGAGATTGCTGCTATTCGGCAGTCTCTCCGGAATCTATCTGTTCTTGAATCTCCTCTTGTGTCATTTCCTGATTCTCTAAGTAATTTTCATTTTGTTCCTGTTCTGTCGTTGTCCTGATTTTAGTTTGAGGTGTTCGGTTGGGGTTTTGGATATTCTGACAATTTTGGGGTATAGCATAGCATTGTGCCACGAAGTGTCCTATTTTTCCGTATTTACGGCATTTCATTTGTGATCGATCAGCTAGTGGTAAATTTCGGTTTGGTGTTTTAAATGAGGTTTAAATGAGTTTAAATGAGTTTTAACTGAGGCCTAGGTATTCGTGGTGACACTTGTCGTCGTGAGAACTGGGGTATAGGTTTATTCAAAATTTTATTTCATCATTCTATTTTTATTTTTCTCCTTAATCCATATTTCTGCCTCCAATGCTTCTTGTAAAGCTTCATTTAGATTTTCAGGTTTCATCGGCTTAACTTGACACGAAATTTCATCGCGTAGGTTCATAGCATATTTTTTACCTGCTGCCTTTTCTTCCATCTTCAAAGCAATCTTTCTTTCTTTTCCTGAGCTGCGTTCAGATTGTAATGCATAAGTTAACTCATTGTAAACGCTTCTAAAACATTGACTATAAATTTGTACATTTTCGAATCCTTGTCGTACATTTTCTAGTATTGATCTGCATAATTCTACTTAAGTGGTTATACTGAAATTTGATTTTAAAGCTGCATATAAATCCTCGAAATTTTTTATTCGTACGTCTAATTGCTCCTTTTGCATTACCTATAATTCTTACAGTCAAAATGTAGTCCAAAAGAAAATTTGGCTTGTCACACTGAAATCGTGCACGCTTAATAGATTTAATGAAGTCTTTAACTCCTACATCGTCGTTCCCATTCCCGGTTTCTCCCGTTCTAATTATATCCTTAACCGGAATAAATCAATACCACATTGACCCAGCTCTTGGTTATTCGAGGTTTGAGGTGGTCTAGTGGGTGGTGCGGTTGAAGAGTTTAGCGGCGTACGTTTCTTTTTTCTTGCCTTGTCCTCACTTTCGTCGCTTGTGGTATCTGGATTATCTGTTACTATTTCACCTAAGGAACCTAATGAAACCTAAGAATTTTCCTATCTTCTGTATTTCCGTCAATCTCCTATCATCCTCCCAGCTAAAGCGTTTACGTTCATTATCACTTGGTTCATCGTAGATTCCATTCCGTCCATTCTCATTATCATTAATCTTAGCAATTCCTCTGTGGTCATAATGAGGGGGATTGCGTTCTACCAGGGGAGGATGCGCGGGGCATATTTTCTGCTGTATTGAAGGGGTTATTGATTTAGTCAATTATGTCTGCCGAGTCCAGTTTGAAAAAATCTTCTTTCAATTTTCTTTCACTTATTTTTCGTTTTTTTATCGTGTGGTGTGTATCTATAATTAATTTGTTTATCAAAAAGTGTAAATTCGCGGTATAACTTTAGTTTTTCTGAATTTCCTTTTCCTAGCTTTTGTTGATTTTTTCTATGTCTGATTCTTCTTCTTGCCGATGAATTATTACGTGACAAAAATGTTTTCCGTTCAAACAATGAGATTATCTCACAAGGCTATATCCCACGTAGAAACAAACTCAACTTAATTTTTGTTTATTGAGGAACACAGAGGCCAGGGAGCACCATGAGTGTGTGTAACGTCGCAAGCCTAAGGATCAATAGTTTGATTTACAAAATTTAGAACATCCAAAAATGTTATACATTTACCCGAATTGATTAATCCATACAAAAACTCTAGCTTAAAAACAATCAGTTCTTAAAAACTAATCTTCTTTACTTACAGAATCTTCTTTACTTACAGAATCTTCTTTTTTCGCACCTTTACTTTGCTCAGTCGTTAACTCGTTGCCGATCAATACTTGCTGGGTGTTGGCTCTTCCTTTCAAGATGGAGACCGTAGACTCCATCCTAAGTAAATCGATATTTTCTGGGAGTTGGCTGCCACGTTATGGTACTGCGTTGATCACTGCTTTCTCGTTGTTGATTCTGCTTGAGTGTTACACCACTGATTAGGTTGCTCTATTACTTTATCATCTATATGACGTTCCCAATATTGCGAATTTGGAAACTGGATTTTACGTCGTATAGCGGCTACTTCAGTTCAACGTCTAATTTTAATTCTAGTTTCTTGCTTTTCGTTTCAAATTCTTGTTGACTCTGAAGACGCACAGAGCGGCCCAGCAGCCGACGAACAGAGAGTCGTCGGGAGCTGGACTGACGGCCGTTCAGAGGACTAACCCCCTGACGATGGTGATGGCAGATGGCAATTACCCGGACTCAATGCTCACTACGGAGCAGAATGATCTCTTCAGGGAGGCTACTTGGAGGGCGCTCAAAAGAGTGTCCACAGATCAATGGGCAAGATTCGTGACTTTCTTCTGCAGGGGAGGGGTCTTCGTATTTGTGGCAGCCGACCTAGCGACTAAAGCTTAGCTACTCAAATCAGTGGTCGAGACAAAGACGTGGGAAGGTGCAGCACTTAAGGTGGGTAGGGTTGAGTTGCTCCAGAAGATGGTGAGAGCTACAACGTGGTTCCCGGGTAAACCGGAAGACCCGTCTGAGCAACTCCAACGGCTGGAGGGTTTCAGCCCCTCACTTAAGACAAGGTCCTGGCGAATCGTCAGGCACGATAGGCCTCAGGAAGAAGACACAGCAGGAGGCACCAAGCATCTCCTAATTGTGAAGATTCCTGAGTCCTAGACAAGGGTTTTTGCGGCCCTCAACAACAAGCTCTTCTATGACTTTGGACAGGTGAACTTTAGGGTTGCCGGCCAGGTACAGGAGGAGGCTGTTGAGGCGCAGGAAGATCGGGAGCAGACCTAAATGACTGCTCCTGGTCTCGTCATTATCCAGATTGAATTGTATCACAGCAAAGGGGCCTCTGCAGTTTCGCAGAAAGGCATTTCTGAGAGGCACACAGGTATCTCTCTAATCCAAGAACCTTGTTTATTTCGAGATACCAGAAGGGGATTAGGGCGGCTGGTCTTTTTTGTTACAGGAAACCCAGGGCGGCCAAACTGAGGGCCTGCATACTGACGAAGGGAGTTAACGCTGTCCCGCTGCTTGAGCTATGTTCGCGAGACCTGAGGGTAATAGCCACGGATCTCAACATAATAGGAAGGCTAGTTCTGGGATCGGCTTACTTTCTGTATGACAGCGATAATAAATCACCAGTGGAAGTATGTACAGTGGTGGAATATTGCAAGGTAAGGGGTATTCCTCTACTGGAATGCTTAATTACCACTGATTTAGATATTCTTAATACGGGGAACACCCCGACGTTCCGTAACTCGGGCAGGGAGGAAGTCATTGGCATCACTCTCTGTACCAGTAGTTTTAGAGATAACATCCAGTCCTTTTACAGAGGGCTGGAGAGGCCATCATAGGGCCGCTAGTGAGACTTGCTAGGGCTAGTCTGACGCTGGGACATGTCCCGCCAGCATGCAGGGGTACGAGAGTAGTCTTTATTCCTAAAGCAGGTAGGATCGGTTATACTATACCCAAGTATTTCCATCCCATTAGCCTAACATCTCTCCTAATAAAAACAGTGGAATGACTTGTGGATAGATGTATCCGCGATAAGGTCTTGTCAAGGAGGCCACTTCACAAAGAGCAACACGCCTATAAGGCTGGTCAGTCGACGGAGACGGCCCTAAGCGGAGCAGCAAACCTAATTGAAGGACAGCTGAAGGAGAAGGCTTGGCGTGCGGAACCTTTATGGACATCGAAGGAGCCTTTAACAACACCTCTGGAGATGGGTGTGCCACATGTTGGCCAACAGGAATCTAACTACGACTAAAGGTAATACCACTTTATGTAGAACCGTTGACTCGGATGTACGCAGGGAGGAGTTTTATCGCCTTTGCTGTGGTGCTTGTAGTAGATGAACTGCTTCATCTACTCTCGAGTCAGGGGCACCACGTCATAGGCTATGCGGACGATATACTAGTTATCGGGCGCGGCCAGCATCTGGATGCGCTGTTCGGAGTAATGGAGCAAGCACTGATGATAGTGCATTCATGGTTTAAGAAAACTGGATTATCGGTCAATCCGAATAAGACAGACGCGATTGCTTTCACCAGAAGGTATAAGTGGGGAACCACGAGTGCGCTGAAACTTGGAGGACGACAACTGGAAATCAAAAAACGAGCTAAATACCTAGGAGTAATTCTGTATAAGAAGCTATTATAGAACGAGTACCTGGAAAACAAGTACAAAAAAACTAGTAGCGACTCTACGGCTCTGTAGGAGAGCAATAGGGAAAAGCTGGGGCTTGAAGCCGGAGATACTCATGTGGATCTACACAGCGATCATGTGACCAAGGCTAACCTATGCGGCGGTGGTCTGGTGGAGCATGGTCGAGCTGTCCACTGTGAAGTCTCGACTGTTAAGGATCAGGGCACTGATTTTGAGAGTCATCACTGGTGCCTCAAAGTTGTCACCCACAATGGAACTTGGGGCACTGATAGGGTTGTAGCCCTTCTTCTCACCATCAAGGACGTGGCTGCAAAGGCGGCCTGGAGACAAAAATTGGTAAATGTCAGACGGATCTTGACAGTAGTGGAGATCCCAGTCGATATCGCGAGGAGGCCGACCCGGAACATGCCCAGGGACAAAATGGCCACTCGCTACCTCTTCGACAAGAAGTATCGAGTTAGCCTATCTACGAAAGAGGAATGGGTTAATGGCGATGCACACCTACCCAGTGATGGAGACAACTGGGTTACAGATGGCTCCAGTAGCGAGGAGAACGCAGGAGCCGGTGTATATCGTAGAAGGCATGGAATGGGCTTCAGAATCGAGTTGGGGTCCTACGTAACAGTTCTACAATCTGAGATTATGGCCATACTCCAGTGTGCCTACAAGGCAAAGGAGTATGACAACAAAAGAAACATCCGAATCTGCTCTGAAAGCAGGGCTGCTATATTGGTCTTGAACAGAACAACGACCACGTCGCTATTAGTATGGGAGTGCTTCAAAGTACTAAATATGCTAGCGACGGATAACCGAGTTACTCTGCTACGGATCCCTGGACACAGCGGTATCAAGGGCAATGATATATCGGATAGGCTAGCCAAACTAGCAGCAAGAAGAAATTTTACTGGACCCGAGGCAGTTGTAGGTATTTCCAGTAGGTCAGTCACTGAAGAAATTAACCGAGCAAGGGAAATACTCAAGTTCGGGAGAAAAAAGGTTAAAGTCCTAAGAAAAATGTTTATAGGACATGGGGACCTCGGATATCACAGACATAAGATAGGGCTTGCGGAAAGTCCCCTCTGTCGTCTGTGCGGAATGGATGATGAGACAGCTATACACATCCTTTCTCACTGCCCTGCGTTTGCGGGGAAACGTCTAATACTCACTGGCAGTTACTGCATCAGTGAGTCAGAGATATCAGCCAACAGCATGGCTGCGGTCCTCTCCTTATGGAGAGATTGGGATGAACTTTGGATTGGATAAATGTGCCAAAATTCATCTGCAGAACGGAATGCCTCAAAGCCGCATTCAGGTCGTAACATCAGTAAAGGAGTCTCTCCGAAGCAGATACAAGCATCTTCTTCGACATATTTGGTCTTCCAATCTGTCGGCGTTGACCAAGGTATCTGCGACTAACATGCTTGCCGTCCGGGTTCTAAGCATAAAAGCTTGCATATCAATTCGTCAGTTCCGCGATTATACATTTCACGCCGTCAAGGCGGACACGGACTTCTGAATCTCCAGTGTCTTCATAACCGAATTGTTCTAAGTACAGCTTATATCGTAGCCAATGGCAGAGATCCTCATGCCCGTGAAGATGGCACCTCAATTTGTGAAAACGGTCTATATTTTTTATGGAATCGTTTGTTGCTGGTTAGATAGCGTTTGATAATCAACATTGGTCGTTTGATAGTCAAAATTGTAGCGAATATCAATTTTCCAAGAAATATTAATCAAGGGTCCCAAAATCCTTTTATCAGTTGACATGGTGTCACTGCGCATGCGCTGTTACGTTAGGCGGAAAATTTAAATGAATGTGATTAAGAAAAGTCCAACATTTTTGTAGGGAATCATTTTCTGGTCGTTAACCAGTGTTTGGTAATTAATTTTGTTAATACAGACCTTTTCTTTTGTTTGATAAAGTGCCAATAAAGTGTATATGTATAGAGCTGATAATCAATAATATTGATAATACATTTTTGGTGCTTTTCATAAGGTGACTAATATAATAAAATGGGTTATCCCGGGATACCCTATTGCTGTGAGAGCTAGGCCTCAATCTGCAGTGTGTATATTTCCTTCGCTCTCTTTTTTAGTAGTTTATTTATCAAATATTGGGCCAGTAAACACTTTCTTTTATGTTTTTCACACTTTTATTTTAAAATACAAATTTTTTGATTCTTAATTGAGTTTTAGATCTTACAAGAGGTATTATTCTAAGGGATTGTTATCCGAAATGAGCAATAACAAGTCCAATTAGGCCTTTGTAAAACTCAATTTTGAGTAGTAAATAAAGTTATACAAAAGTTGAATAGATTTTATTGCTGAAATATCCTTTTTTCTTTACTAGGAAAATTTGCAAATTTATGAAATTTCTAACATTACTAACTAAAAATTGTTTAGTATTTAAATGAATTATAAATAAAAAAAATATTTTTCATTTGGTTTTTCATTTACTAATTTCTTCAACTG